>JAGVSQ010000020.1:0-68584 GCA_022683975.1 Rhyacophila evoluta
CAGGGCGGATTAAGAGCGATCGTTTGTCGATAAATTTTCGTACGTAGGTACATGATAAAATAAACCTTTATTTACTAAATTCTTTGACAGTTATTACAATTTTTTTCGGTTCAATATACTATTTTGGATAGTAACGTTGTATTTAATTCATTATAAATTATTATGAGTATTAAATATGCAAGTTAAAACAAAATAATCGATATATTGGTGTCATTAGATTGAAATATGTATATTTGAAATCGTTTCACTCATCTTTAAAGCAATTTTTATTTAAAGATGCCTTTAAAAGAGACATTCAATTTGGAGTAACAAAAAAAAGATCATATAAAGCAGTCTTGGGAGCGTTTTAGGTAGTACTTTCAAAAACGTATTTCAAGCACACCAGAACGCGTGCAATGTGGCTATCAAATTTTCTATCGGCTCAATTATCTGTCTCCCCGGTAGTGCAGTAGCCTAGCAATCTGGGGAATGCGGGCTCAATTCCCCATCTGTCAGATTTAAAAAATCCAAAAATACAGGACTAGATGCCCATTAGCTTGAGGAATTGTCTGACAAAAAAATTCACACACCACTTGCGGAGTGGACACTTTCACACTTTGGGAGCGAGCATGATATAAGAAGAAAAATTAATTATGCATATAGATCATATCAATAAGAAATATTGACGAAAAGACGCTGCAAGTAAAAAGTCACCATCGCAGATTCCACATTATGAATTTGAATCAATTTCATTAAAAGTTCTGTGTCAACTGATAAATTGAGACAATGGCAAATGACGTGATTGAGTTTGCTACAAATTATTGATTTTATTTGATTGATGTATTTTATAATAAGTCACGGCAATTTTTCAAAGCAAAATCTTTGTGACCGGTTAGAATATAAAACGGTCAATGCCCTGGAGTTAGTTTTTTTATCTCTGTGGTATTTTATCTCCATGTATGGTATACAGTGACGAGAAGATACTATCTTCTTCATATCTTTATATCATGATATGTAGAAAATCGACTATCTTCTATAGAACACTGTAACTCTCTTTTACTGAATGGTAATAATTACTAAAAATATTTCAATGGCCGGAAATAAATATTACTAATTTTCTTTAATTTAAAAGCATTCTATAATACATACTAGTTTCAGAAATATAAGATTTATATTTTCTGTTAAATATACAAATCATTTATTTTTTCATTTCGGATTTTTGGTAATTTTGATATTTTTTGTATTGTACAAGCACACGATTTTGATGCTAGTTCTAACAAATCATCGATAAAAAAATCTGTTTTTCATTTTAAAATTACTGTCATCTTAAGGAGCTGTGTACGATTTAGAATAATTTAAAAAGCAAATGGTTTGTCTATATATTAGCATTATAAGTGTTATTTTTATCTGTGTCACAGTGATATAACAAATGCTTAGTAACAAAGATGTTTATTGATGTCATAATACACGGACTGATTAGTAATCAATTACAAGATTAAATGCTATTAAATTCCTTGATGGCGAAGGATTCAATTGACAGTATCGCTTATGGCTAGATAAACAAAAAAAATGTGCCATAAAAAGACAAGTAACTACGATCAAAGATCAAAGTGCATTTATTTGCCGTTTCATACCGTATTGTAACAATATTATACAAATACATACACAAATATAATTGATTTGAATATTATGTGTTTCAGATATTTGTATCTCAGTGTACATATTTTACGAATGATTGTGTAATTTAGCAGACATTAGAAGTTATTATTTATAACGAAACGAAATAAAAAATCACTAATTTATCGATTCAAAATTTTTGTATTCAATTGGAAAAAAATATATTGTAAGTTTATGCTTATTTATTAATTAAAATACAAAATATTCTATAGGCCCATTTATATCGAAGTGTCTGCGTGATCTTAGATTTTTTTGACTACATAAACATAGAAAATATAAAGATAAAGTAACAACTTCTTCGTACCGAACTAAGTTTTCCCGCTGCGTGAAAAACGAATGTAATTCGTTAGAATTGTATCACACGGAGTCAACAAGTGAGCAGCGTTAACGGCTAACGAATAACGACCACAACTACTACTACGGAAGCGGAGTATACTACGACATTAACTAAATGCACGCTACGCCATAAGGAATACATGTAAACTTAGCAGTTTTTGTTTCTCATCACGAAGTATGTTCAGATAAGACCGACACATTCTTACTTTCTGCTTGCATCAGCCGATCACTGTTTCTCAAAGTATGGTGCGAAATAATGTATAAAACAAAAAATCACATCACATGATCGTTACATGGTACACAATCGTTGCTTTTGAACCCACTTACATTTAAAAATATTAATTTTATTAAGTTTGAATGTTGATTTTTTACGATAGAGTCCAAGATAAGTAAAATTTACCAGGCTTAAGCAAACGAATAAATAGCACGAAGTCATTACATTATTTAATGATAATGTGAAGTAAATTGTATACTACCCAAATATATTGTTGCAAATTGCATTTTACCTAAACTCAATTTAGTTTCATAATATTACGCTTCGAAATTCAAAATCTGCGTTTGTTTTTTAAAAAATAAGGTGAATTCCAAATTTACGAGTTAAAAATTTTAAAAGTAGAAATTTTAAGATAATGCAAGACCTAAAAAACGAGAAACCTCCAATTTTCAATCCAATTCCGATTTTTTTTTGAAATTCCGAGTTTTTTATTTTTTCAAAATTTGCAATCCTTCAAAAATCAAATTGCACTTGTAAAAAAATATCCATTTAAAGACGTAATCGATGAAGGCACTTTATAAAAAGTCTACTAAACTCGCAATTAGTATTAATCATGAACGATATGTAATAATTTTTATTATCATGTATAATGTTGAAGTGATTCTAATTGTAAGCCTAATACGCTTTATTTGTGAAAAATGATTATGTTTCCATATTTTATTTAGTACATAGTAAAAGGGAAGAGCTTATTGCTTTTATAGTTTTTCTTAAATTTCGTGCCCGATTTATATGTTTTGTGATTTTATATTTAAAATATTTAGGAAACATTATCCATTCAGGTTAATTTTAGTACATAAAGCCTGGGAAGTTTCCGTCAGTAAAATATTTACGGGTCGTTTCTCATTATCAGAGTTTGATATTGCTTGATTAATACCATTTGTAAAAATGCGACGAATGGTTGATGGGTATATTGAGTACCGAGATTATTTGAAAACAATACCCATAACAGTTTTGACGGTTGATTTTATTTTATTCGTTGAGAATGTTGAGAAATATCCCAGTGTCATTCAATATGCATTAATAACAACTTATATTTTGATAAATTATAGATTGAGAACATGTGTGTTATCCTTCACAGCGGTGTCCCAAAGTGGCATTCGGTGGTCTCCCCTGCCCGTCTGTCTCGCCGTCTAGCGCATAAGTCCGTCTCGCTCCGCCGGCGTGCACCGAAGAAAAATCACACGCTCCGCATTATCGCGACGTCGAAAAGCGGCGCTAAGACTTATTTAGATAAGAGAGTGGAGTGAAGTCAAGTGGAGCGAGCGCTTTATATGTGAGGAAACACATTTAACAACATACACCTTTGGAGTGGGCTCCGAAGACCCCACTGATTGACAACCAGATGGCTGCATTACTGAAACGCAAATAATTATCGTATTTCTATTCGATGTTGTGGAGATACGTCACTAGTTACTAAGCCGTATCAATAATTAATAATTTTACTCGTATATACACATTTTGAAAACTTCTAACTATCGGTAAACAATATTTGTATATACTTATATTGATTACATTAATACACCGTTCCTAATTTTTTTCGTTAATAATAAACACATATAGTATATTCTATATACGAAAGAGTATGCATAGAATATTTTAAAAAGATCATAAACCAAAAGTTATATTTTTTATTATGTATCGGATACATTTATGATGTAATAATTTACAAGAACTTTGTAACAAAGTGAATGATTGATAAAGTCCTTTTAATTTTTATTATTATTTTAATTTTAAATCAGTTACGACACTTATATATTAGCATTTGTATAATTCCAAATGGTATTAAATAATATTGTGTATTCTGCGATTGAATAAATTATAAATTTAAAATAAAGCACATTTTAGTTTATTGTCATTATAAGGTGAGCTTTTTTTAACAAATATATGAATTGGCATTTTTATAAATTTTCACAGAATTTAAAATTAAACGCAAAATAATTGTATTTTATAATCAAAAATATTGTTTTATCGGAAAAACTTTAAAAGCATTCGATAACATATTATCTAGTTTAATAAAACGAATATCTCTCAAAGATTGATAAGAAAGACACTTTTACAAAAAATGTAAAGTGCAATAATTATGCATAAATGCATAGTGTAAAAAACTATTCATTCTGCTTATTATGAGTATTATAAATATATATATATACAGTAAGATAAAATATAAGAACCATGACTATCGTGTACAAAAAAAAGGTTATGCAATTTTTATGTTTAATTTTCACACTTTATAGATCCATATGCTCCATTTTTGGAGCGAACCCGGTAAAAAAAATCACAAATAATTTGAAAATGATGTAATTTACTGCTTGATTATAAATGTGCTTTTAAAATACTGTTTCATCCATTTATATAGTGATATTTTTTTGAAAATAAATTAAGTAATAAATTAGTATGTGTTATAGTATTATAGGCTTACTCTGTTAACGTATTTCTTATATTTATTCAGTCAGTAACGACGTAAATTTATTTCAAAGTGTTGGCATGCAGCTAAAAGAAGCTCCCTAGTATCGTATTGTGACAAACATAGATAGAAATACAAACAATCAATCATAGCAACCGATAGGACAAAAAATCTATAACAACATACTTAAATACATGTTCAATTATATATTAAATAAACAAGATAAATCTGGAAATGGCATTCGTTAGTTGAATGTATATTACAATTGTAATAAAAAATTAATGGTATTTTTAAAAGACTTAGTTGTAAAATGACTAATATGAATTAATTTAACTGAAGAAGAACCATTTATAGCTATTTTATTACTAAAAACTAAACTAAAAATAGCTATAATTGGTTCTTCTAGAGTTAAATAAAAGTATTGTTTTATCATTGAACATACTATTTTTATATTTACTATGCGTAAAATAATAAAAAAAACATGCCATACAAACTCAAAACTATGGTTGTTGGCGTTTATTGCTGGCAACGAACTAGGAATGGTTGGCAGTTAAATGCTTAAAAGTTATATAAATTTTCATGTCGTAACTTTCACATTTGTTGAATAAGTTTTTAAAGTGTTTATTCCCCTTTTAATAATATATGCAAAGGAAGTTAACATATTTATCCATAAAATTACGGCATTTCGATGAATACACAGATAAATATGTAAACTATGAAAGCTTTTAGAGCAACACGCAACCGCTGCGAGAGGATTTTGACCCAAAGGGCGAGCGATTTACGAACAGTAACCTTTAAATTTGATAGCCCCAATTAAATGGTAATTTTAAGCGTATTCGTGCATTTAAAATGTGTGTAAGATCATACAAATGCCACAAAAATGCACCTTAAAAATGATACTGTCATACCACCAGTCGAAAATTAAATTTAAAAAATATATTATATCTATAAATATTGTGCTGGGATTTTAACAATTTATCAAAAATAGTATGTAACATATATTTATTTGAACTTAAACTCTTATTACATTATAAATAATATTTTGCTTTCATTTATTCAAATAACTACTATAAAAAATAAGTAGTATTTATTTATTACTTCATTACAACTGCTTTTAAATTCACGGTGACTGGTTATCTAGATCCTAGGCTGTGACTTACGGCATCTTTAGACTGTATGTATCCGGAAAGCCTGGACCCTGAATGTTTCTTTTTCCGTCCGGTAGGATTCTGGTGACCTGGACGATCGCTGGGTCGTATTTACAGGATGTATTCAGCGGAATTAAAGCATGCCGGTATGACCTGAGAAATTGCGAGGCGGCTGATAAGTGACAGAGTCTCAGAGGCGTAATATGGTGGCCATATTTTGTGAATAAACACAGTATTTTCGATACTTCTCCAGAGTTTGCTTATATACGGAACTATTTTAGTAAAAGTGAACTCACGAAATGAACGAATGAATGTTTAGAAATGGGAAATAGTTTCATAATTGACCGTGGTGTTGGAGATTTCAGTTTAAACTACCACAATTATTGGATTTTAGGAATCCAAGGATGTAGCACTATGTACCCAATGAGTAAAACGATTAGTTGACAACCATTATTGTGAAAGAAAATCTAGTCATATTGTGGAGATGTATACACTTAATTTTCTGGAAAAGTTATTTTTACACTGTGGAATTACATATACTGCACTATCGGTGCGAAACATACTAAAATATGAATATTTATATATTGCAGTCAACATGATAATATTCAACTTAAATCATTAATAAATGATGATCGAATAGTTCAAGGATGTTAACTAGTTTTAAATAGTATATTACAAAATAAAGTTAATACGTTATTTCAAACTGAATTAAAAAATTAAATAATTTCATTCTTATGCGATGTTATGCGAATGTTAGAATCCAGTCTCGCCGAAAAGCTTTCATTTAACTAGTTAAAGGTAGAAGTAATTATTGTTTTGTCTATACTGATAAAATCTGCGAAGGTACAGTAATATCATCCCTGAAAGAAGTGATATCGTGAATGGAATTAGGCAATCATCTATTATCTTTATCATGTGATTTTTTGTGACTTTCGTGGTGAAAATAAAAATGTGGGAAGGTAGATCGTTGGTCTTTTACGATAATATCCAGGTTATTGGACTAACCCAGTGCCCCTGTTTGCTAATTTGCATGAATTTATCGTCAATAATTTTGTCAGGGGAAGGCATATCCTGAGGCTTGCTGTTAGGATCAAAAACCCATACATCACGCATGACCTGCCTTCACGCATTTAGATTTACCATACTGTTTTGTGAAGCCTTTGTTGTAGTTTTTATTCTCATAGTCACCACGGATAATGAGTTTGGCGAGACACATCATTTCACATGCTCGTTGACTCTCATTTCCAAATTAAATCGATGAATTTGTAATTTAAATACATGTATATAATAGAGGAAGTAGTTAAACATTTAAACGAATGCAAGATGAAATAAATTTGAAATAATATAGATACTAAAGTTTTATAATAATTCATCAAACTGAATTTTGTATCGACAATAGTATGAAAAGACTTACGTCCGAAATCTTTAACATTATTTTCAAAAGAAATATGTATCCATTTTTGAAAAAAAGTATGTTTGTATTCAAAAATCATTTCTGGCAATTCATTTAATTCGTTAGAGATTTATGTTGCGGGTAATGGTATGTAAATTAAAAATGTGTTCAAAACCTCTAACTTACAGGTAATATCATATATTATGTAACATGGAAAATTTAAATTTAGCTTGAAAACTTATATAATTATGACATATTATGACTCAAGTATTTTAAGATTTTTAGAAGTGGTTATAATTTTAGTTAATGAAAACTTAGATGATAAAACTGTTGTGTTTGATATGGAGAGTACTGTATCATTAGTAGATTGATATAAAATATTTTGTACCAGCACGTTATTGAATATTATTTATTTGGTGTGCCATTCGTCTGTCTCGAGGTCGAAAGCATTTAATAGCACGTAAAAGAAAATGTATGTGAGCGTCGATATACTCGTTTGTGCTTCATTTTCTTAATTTTAGTTTTTCACTCCTCTTTATTAGCCATGTGAAAATATGAAAACGTTTTAAGTCATTAAAATAAATAACAACCAAGAATGGTGGGTGTGTTGACAGTTGTGCAAAATACGTTATGTCACGCTAGCGTTACAAAATTAAATAAGTACGAATTTGTGAAATTCTTTAGCGTCGAATACATAAAATTTTTCCCTGTCTGGTGGATGAATAGACTAGCACGTGACTTATTCCAAAATATCCTGTCTGTATTTGTGTTGCCAAGCAAGATCGAGTGCTAAATTTCGATATTTCTTGGCCTTTTCCCCAAAACTACGTGTAGATGCTGGGAACGGAATCCTCCATAAATGAGTCAGATGTGAATAATCAATATCATTTGTCAGTCGGCTTGTCGCGCGACTGACTGCACTCATTAAGGAACGCGTTTATGATTTTTTTTTTTAGTAGCTGAGTTTGTTTTTCGGAAGAAACGTCATGTTAATATACGGGGTCAAAGCTATGCATCTTGAATACGTGTTTTCTTACTTATATACATCTTAAGGAGTATATAAATTTAACTGATACGATATATATATATATTATACAACAGAAAATTTGGAAAATAACATTATAAAATTTGATTGACAGAGATTAAATGAAGCATGTGGTTGTAGGTTTTCAGATTTTTTAATTACAAAAATCAGGCTTACAAAACTAGGCTAGTGACAAATTTTGCATTTAACCGATTTAAAATGCACATTACTCTAAAACAATTTATGAATAATTACTCATTTGATTCCATGTTATTAAACGCTAAGCATAAGGATAATGTCATTAATATTATATGTAGAATATTATGCTGTTATCATCAATATGAAGATTATGTAGTATATATATAAGTCACAGAAATCGTTATACAATATGTAATAATTTTAATCAGGTAAACTTAGTGTTTTGAAAAGCAAACGCATTTGATTACGCGAGAACTTGTTGGTGAAGTGAGTTGAGTCGGGGGAAGAGAGACTGCTAGACAGACATCTAGAAATAGCCTCTAATATACGGATGCCACCTCCCAACGAATGATGATCGGCAAAGCTCCTGCGAGCTTTTTGTTTCGAAGCTTTCACACAAACGTTAGCTGTTTCCCCTAAACAAATCATATTTACTGCACGTCTACAGACTAAATAAACAGACATCGTAAATCTCGTTTGATATGCTGATTAATTGCCGTACAATAAAAATTACTTCAAAACTTTTTGACGTTGCTAGTTTTGATAACGGAAAAAAATAGTTCCAGTACGCCATGTTTAAAAGAGCCATTTTTATTTATTTATTTACTAATGAGTTAACCTTAAACAAGTTTAATGCAAATGACACATCAGAAATATATATAAAATATTAGTTAAAATAACACATGGCTTGAGTATTATCAAGATCATTTAAAGCAGTTTATATACAAAAATAAACGTTTTTCTCTCCATTATTCTACTGTGTTAAATTGACTGGCACTAAAAATTTGATGTAGAAATTAATATAATTATACAAACATATTATAAATTGTATAAATATACTAGAAAGATTACAATATGTTTCTTTTGATATGATCATTTAGGGACGAAGAATTTATTCAAATAAATATTTATTACTTTTCTTTGCGTTTTCTGTTAATTAATAGATATTCACTACTAACCTTATGAATTCAGTATTTCGTAATTTCAGTAATAGATGATTACATTCAACATTAAATTATGCAATCTAATTGAAATCTTATGAAAATTAGTTAATTGAAAGTATTTACTACTTGTAATATGAATTTCAAATCCTGGGGGAAAGATGTAAGTATACGAGTGTGACATATCGATTTTGGATAATTATTCTTTGTTCTAAAAAAGTTGACTTAATATTTATTATATCAGTATAATTCACATCTTTAATAAGTCATATTGGTAGCTATAATACGATTAAATACTCAATGTATGAATGACCATAAAAATACGGTAACCGTATGTTAGAGAATTTACGATATTATAACACTATTATTTCATTGTTTTTGTTTTTTTCGAACCTCACAAGATGAGTGATGAAGTAAAAAAAAGACTTGTCAGATCAGTCAAATCAGTTCAGACTTGATTCGCCCTAATATTAGCTAGAATTACTAATTATCAATTGAATAAGTTTACTATTATTTTCATATCATATAATATTTTATTACCAACATTTTAAGCACAGATGATCGTGCATGCAAACGTCAACGTGTGTAGCCCCCTTAAACATGATATAATAAAAACGTATTAGTTTACTTTTCCTTGTAAAAAATAAACTTGCTCACCTCGTCGTCATACGTTCGTAGTAGTGTTTAATTATAGGGTTGTATTTCAATTAATTATCTTTAATGTATTCACTTCGCTCAACACTGTTATACTTATTCGATGAGTTGACAAAATAAAAGAGTCTAGAAAATTCATTCAATCATTCGTTTATTTTATTCTATCCTTACAGTCATCAAGTGAGTCAAAGCGTTTTCTATTTATTAAATCAAGGACCGTGATTCTACTTCCTCTCCTGACTAATATAGACCAATGACAATGATTTTCCAAAGAATTGATTGGATGTCATTAAATACATTTACATATTTACGAATTAAAAATAAACTTTTTGAAGATTGTATCCTTTTATATGGATCGATAAAGTTTTATAGTTTTATGTTGAGAATTAATTTGTATCAAATACCATCTGCCGATAGTATTAAATTGGCTATGAAAATTAAACGAAATTTAAAAATGTTTATTAGATATGGATAAAAAAATCTTGTTTGTAGTTCTATTTTCTTTCAATCGCATTGAATAGAGACTTATTAATTATATTATAGCTTAATACAAACAAAATGAAATACACTTTATAAACTACTACATCATAACTGTCAAGATGTAAACATTAATATTCCAATACAAAATAAGCTTCTAATTATCGTTTTATAATAAAGCTTTAAAATAAATTACTGTACACAGAAAATGTTGCATGATTTCATTAAATTGTGAAAATATGTAGTTTATCACTGATTTTCTTTAACAAGAATATGCGATTAAGGTAAATCACTTTTTATTAATTATTAGTTACATGACTTGAAAACACATTTTAACATCTAAAATGCCTGAATATAAATTTATATATTTGATAACTGCTTATTATAAATCAATAAACTAATTATTAGTATGTATGTTTTTTACGACACGTGCTTCATCTACATTAGTGGTCAGCTGTATCACATCATCGTTTTATAGTTGTGTTTAAATCTGTGTTTAAATATTAAATTGTTTTTGTAACGGTAATTCATATTAGGATCTTGTGAATATTGTTTATCGATGTCTTATAGAATCACTTATTATTAAATGCGGCTTGCAAAATTGTTGAGCTTAGATTTTTCGGTGGTTATTTTAAATCACAATTTGTATTTAGATGTTACATATTAATTGGTTCGGATCATTTTATATTATTCGGAAATCATTGCGTCTTATAAATCGCAAGATGGTGTCAAAGTGTCTACAAATAATATTGAACACAGTAAGTTGTGTAGTGTAAAAAGAGTGAGAAGTGCGCCGATGAGTCATTGTGTATAGTATCTCGAAGCGTGGAGTGTAGAAGCTCTCGCATCGTATAAATAGATCGACACCACCTTGGTATTCTGCTTATCGTTCTCTTCCTTGTAATAAATGCAAAATCCAATTTTTGTGCTTTTCAAAGTCGCTTTAATTAACTGATGACGGATAACGGATCATTAAACGTTGTTAATCTAATTGTAATGATTCATATTATTTTTATAATATATCGGAGGCCGGATAGTATGATCACGGATAAGTTTATCAATCGACTATTATTATCATAATCAGTCGATACAAAACCACATCATAGAAAACTACTTCAAAGTAATCCGCTTATTATAATAAAATGACTATTATTATCAATTATAATAATTATACATGCGACTGTATCGTGGATCAAAAGTGAATTTATTATATTGAATAACACTATGAGTGTGAGGATTATATTCAGGAATTAATGAATTCATAATGACAGACAGCATAATTTATGAATTTTTCAAACATTTATTTTATAAACAATCGCTGATAAAATTTATAGTTTTTGGGTAAATATAAGTAGTTTGTGTTACTTTGTAATACAATGTTTTCAATGATATATTTTCTTAACAGTATCTTCTGCTCAAGGTTACCAGCCTCTTATTGTTATCATTTGGGTAGTAATAAAGACATATCACATATATATTATAATCAACACATACCACATGTAAAAAGCATTTTAATATTTTTAACTCACCATAAATAATGGCAATTTACGATTCAACAAAATGTTATTAATTATATTACGAAGGTAATCTACCAATATAAGGTACACTTAAAAAAATATTATCGTTAAAAGGAAATAGATTTATCAGTATATGTAAAACTAAAGAAGTAAGATGAAGATAAAATTATTTTCAAAAGTCGCATGCCCCAATTTTCCCTGAATGAATACTACAATGTAGTCAGTATATCAATTTAACCAATAAATTGGTGTGTACTCGTTTTTATAATATTAATCAAAGGGCAATCGTTTTTATACATCTATATAATAGCTGTAATTGTAGTATGAAAAAGTATTTGCATGTCTGTAAAATTATTATGGCCAAACGATTTTTATTGCGAGAATATTTTGACTAAACATCAGTGAATTTTTAGCAATATATTACCGCATACATGTACCAATTGGGTAATAATGTATTGACAATTTAAAACTAAGCCTCGCATCGCAATAAGAATTGTGTTAATCTAATATTTACCCCAGTTACAACCGATAACATAAAAGTTTCCAAATACGGATACAATAGACGCATGGAAAGTCTAGCCGACGTAGCAAATAAAACGTCTCATTAAATAAGTTTATTTACTAAACTACAAAAGAACTTTGTTCGAGTATTGCAATCACGTAGATGTTTAAAATATTCACGACATAAAAATATTCTATTTATCCATGTACACGACCGCATTTAAATTTGAATATCATTTATTGAATTCATAAAACGAATCTCGTATCGTTACGTGCTTAATTTTTAATGATTATTTTATAAAACTGTACTTTACCGAAAACATATAACTGATAAAAATGGTTGCAGATTATATTCAAAATTTATTTCAACGGCTTATACAATATATATTATCGACTATAGAAATAAAAAGGGACGTAAGTCTCAGTTTATTCGATAATCACAACGGATCCAGACAACTTAATACACGTTGTATCGAAAGGATATAAGTTTGAGAAACTTTTAAGTTTGAATAAAGGAAGTTATGTAAAATTTGCGACCAGGAAAACAAATTCTACCACATAAATTTCATAAATTTTTCTTAAATAACTTATTAAATTAAAATCAGATTCGGTAAATAAAACATCAGTTTTTGTCGTCACTAATATTTTAATTTAATATTTTGACTTTAGTCCAAAACCATTAAACAACCATTTTTTGTGCCTCATCATTTTTCTTTTATACAATCGATATTAAATATGTATTGATTATTTATCATTGTTTGATTGATCTTTGAAGTTTAATCTGATTTCTTTACGGTAAACAAAATAGTAGCTTTGTATATGATAGTTGTGTAAGTACCAGACACAGCTTTCGGGGTGGTTACATTGATTTCCACATAATTAATTAAAAAAATATCATGCATTATAATAAGGGAGTATGCGCTTATTAGTTATCAGAAACGCTGCAATTGTTTCTTCGACCCAGAAATGACATTAAAAACTTAGTTTACTGTTTAACTTTTCAATTATATTGTATTATGATGATTCATTTGAGCGAAGTGTTTGTTATTAAGAACAAATTATATTTGTAGATCACGTGTCACCACTTGTTTCGAATTTGCACATTCCGTATTAGCGAACTTGGCAACAGGTGAAGTGGAAATGACTATCGATGACAATATGTGCATCAGACTGTTATTGACTCATCCCCATTGCATTAGACACATTTTATCAAGTATTTATAAAATACTATGAATAATGTTTTCTAATACAGTGTAACGGTTGTTTTAATGCCAAAAAATAATATAATTAAAATTAGTTAAGAGTGAACAAGTTATTTTAATTTATTATTTATAATTATATAATTAAATATATATGCCGAGTGCTTTGGGATTAAAATGTCACAATTATTTTTTACGTAAATGATGATTACAAAAAATAAACAAGTATAAGAGTGTTAGACTGTCGACGACATGTGTAATAATAAATCCATCAAAAACGTATCTGATACTTTCTTCATAATGACATTGGATTGGTTAAATCCTGCGAATCTCGGCAACGTAAAAAATAGATTTTAGAAACTAAGACTTAAAAATACAACATAGAATATTTATATAAACTAGATATTATATCATAAATTTAGATGTATAATCCATAGTCAAAACATTTCCATTCAGTTTGTTTGAAAACGGAATAATTATTTAATTAACTGCATTTTCAGTTGATTTAGGGCCTCTTTCATATTTCACAAAGTTTCGCACGCTTTTAAACGCGGGACAAGATCGAGAAGGCAAATTTTAATTAGACAGCCGATGGAGGTAGTGTTTTAGTTTCCGCCAAACGATATAAAACGCAACACTTACGGCAATAGCCGTTCTATTGCTTTTTTATAGTCACCGGGTTCAAAGTTACCGCCCACGGGAGATCACAAAAGGCTCGCGAGTAGTTCAGTCCATTCGGCATTTATGTAAATTGAGGAATTTCAACAATTTCGCCACACAAAAAAAAAATAAAGGGTAACGGTGCAGTGGCTCCCTGCAGCAACATTTTAGCAGTCACCAAAACTGCATTGCAATGGACCGATTCAGATAGTTAAGCTACCCATATATTTATACAATAGATAATTTAAAAGCCACATGAAATATTATTTAAAAAATAAACTTAAAAGCCTCTGAAAATCATGATTCTATGAAGATGGTCATTTAACAAGTTGTTTGATAGGTTGAGATTTTATAAACATTGAGTAAATGGTGTGGGAATCAAAAAACACAAAAAGCTCACGATTTTGAGTATACCACGGATTTCTACTTAAATAAATGTAATATAGAGCAAATATAGAATTTCATTAGATTTTGATGTTCCAATTTGAAAGCTTTACTGTAATTTAATAAGATAGTGCTTTCGAGAGTTTTTAAAATATTAAGTATGGCCTATATTTTTCCATTATATGGATTCGGTACATCGTTTGCGTAGCCTTCTCAATGTATTTTTAATGTGCCACTATGTGAAGCATATGGATCTCGAAAATATTCATATCTAATACAATGTCCTACTCTAAATATATCTATATATATTTTTTTTGTACAAACTATTTATGATCTTGATTGAAAACGGGTGTTTCTTTAGTTTATATTTTACATTACTATTTTATCAAAATTGACTGCTTACGTTGTTAGTGCAGCATATTTATAATTCAGCACGTATAAATGCGCGGCAAACAAAGTACATATTGGGTGATTTAAATTTACATCTATGACATTCCCGTCAAATAAATTAGGTCACATCTCGATGTCAAAGTTTCTTGATATGTCTGATTAAAATCTAGTGCAAGGAAGAAACAGCTGGACGGTGGATATATTTAGTATTTTGCATTGTTAGTAAGAATTGTAGTGTCAAAATAATTACTCTGAACTAATTTTGTATAGCAACAGATCATACACCTGTGAAACGATAAGAGTGGTTATATTAATAGTATTCCAAAAAACATTTTTAAAGTAACCACTTCGTTTGGTAATATTACATTGTACAGTTCGGCATCGTAAATAAACAATTTAGGTCGCGCGGGAGACCAAAGGGAGATCCGTCCTCTTTCGCTTGGCTTGTATGGACCTGACGAGGATAACAAGTTGCGGCCAATAAATATTCTATGGCAAGGCGCTTGCAGGTTCCCACATTCAAATATAGGGTGACTGCATATTGGGCCTCATTTGAATACGTGTTGTGTGTGCGTCAATTTATTTTATTTGCGATTTTATTTTTATTCTTAGCTTTGGTCCGTCGATGTATTTTTTTGCATCTTTGTATTGTGAGATCTTTTATCGTCCTCGATGGTGAGCTTTGAATATATTGTGACAAAAAATATTAATAAGTTCAAAAATTACATACTTGGATAATCTTTAATTTTAACATAGGGAACTACACTTAGTAAAAGTGAAAACAAGTTTTAGAAGACATGCGAATCACGATTGAGTTGGGTGAAATTATTGGAAATTAAAAGCAGATAGTTTTATGCTGGTAAATCTATAAAATATTAAATTTAACGGTGCTCAAACTTGCTAAGTTACTTAAACGAATTAATACAGGCACAATTTCAATACAGAAAAAACGTAAATCAATTCCGCGATACCATCATTAGAGTTCTCACTAAAAAAAGGCCAGAGAAAAAATCCACAATGCATCTTTGAATGAGTTCAATGGGTTATGCGAATGGTTTGCAATCAGTCTTTCACACGTACCCAATATGCCTCCATACTATGAGATCAGAAAGATACGGTTGATTCACTTTATAGCAAATGGTGATTAAATATTTTGTACTCTTTTCTATTTGGCTTTTGGGAAATTTATGCATGAAACTCCATATGCTAAGTATTTTTTTACAATGTGTTACGGTAGCTACCTGATATGCTCCAAAAGAAAGCAGATGACATTTAAAATGTGTAAATAATGAATAAATATTAGTTGTTACTTTTATTTATATATGTGCTTTTATTATTATAGCATTTCGACGCGTACAATCGAGTATAGACTTATTTAGAACATCTTGTCATTGAATATCCGTAATTGATCTATCTATTTTCGAAGCAATAATCTATTCCTAGTAGTATAATGAGTACTAATAAACCGAGTCCATTGGGCATCTAAATTCCGATGCATTGTCATTGAGTCGCCTGTTTTATATTCGTACCGCAATTCTATCAAATACTCTCGGAGATTCGCGCGTGCAAAATGCACGCAAATGACTCGATCTTCTTACTCGTTACTTTTGCAACAACTCAAATTCAGTTATTATTTAATTTTTTTGAATCGAAATTCAAATAAAACCTACTAATAGATTTGTAGTACGGTATGTTGGTTAGTTGTGAAAAAACACGATCCTACATATACTCCATTTCGAGATCTTCACAACGCAGATCTATGATTTATTATTGGAGCGGATATGATAAAAAATGTTTAACTGTATATTGTTGTCTTTAGCACTTAATTAAAATATTGTTCGCATGTCCGAGTGATTATCTGATAATTAATACTCGTGATAAAGAAGTTCTCTTAAAATGTCTTTAAATTGTGTAAATCTAGGTGCTCTATATTTGAAGAGCATGCATGTTACAGTTATAACATGCATGCTCTTTTATATTCTAAAGACTATATACGGTCGCTGCATGTGTATGATTCATTAAAAGCGCATGTACCTTGTCTTCTAGGAAAAATAGCTGTGACTCGTTCAAAATATATCACCTGTATTTTTATTTCTGTGCCATAAATAATGAGGAAACCAGTCAGCGACGCAGGGTGTGAAAACGTCTAACCGAACGGTGTCACCGCCGTCTAATGATGCGGCGGTTCCTCGTAAGATTTTCAATAAAAAAAATTGGCAAGCGCTCAATTGTACTAATAGTGCGAAGCGCATATAGTTTAGTTATTACGATTGGGTCGGACTGAATATTGGTCACCTTGGAGTATTATAGTAATATATTATTATTATTTACTACTGGTGCGGTCGTAAGAAAAGAGTATTCTTGTCAGGCTGATGAAATATCACCGAAAAGCTGCACATTTCTGAAAGTAATACAACCGACTCGATATGTAACAGATTGCTGGAAGTTTTTAATAAAAAAATATGCCCCGGATTTTTCATTTTGGCATATTCATATTATATGTCCGCAAGCGATGTGTAAGCAAGCCTACATAAACATCGAGACCAGACATAAGTTAATTTGACAATACGATTTTACAATACGAAAATATCGTTAGTTTTATCAAATAACACAAACGATATGTACACAGTGTAACATAAATATTACAATTGGAAAAAATCAGTTAGATTATGTGATCGAATTTTAGATTGGTAACCTTACATTGAGCACCATTTTTTTATATAAATATAGTACTGGTAATTTTGTCAAATCATCAAATATAAAAATATCATAATTAATGTAACTTCTCTGTTATCGAAAACAGCTAAACTATTTAGTAAAGTGAGTTGATAATTAAGCATTAATAAATAAAGTAGTTTGACTTATTTATATACAGTTGAACATTTTATACTGTTTTAAAATTCTTTTAAAGAAATTATTTGAGTCAATGTTAATTTACATCACAGAGTAATATGATTCTTTGTGTAAGGAGAGTATTATTATATCATGTCTAAAGTAAAAAATTGATTTTATTAATAGAATTGATAAAAATATGATGAAATATGATGCACTCATATTAAATTATAGTATAAAACAGATTATAAGTTATAAAACAAAGGATGTCGTGAATTACTGGTATAATCGAATTTTTGATTATCTTCCAAAAGATATTTAAGGTTATATGAAATAAAAAAAATCATTAACAAATTGGTAATGTAGTCAATACGTATGAATAAAAAACTTGGAAAGATTTAGAAGATGTCACCGTACAATATAAAACTACCGTTCCAAGTAATGGTTAGTAAATATATTTTTAAATTTAAAGAATAGCTTAAGAAATATTTTTAAATAATATTTCACTAGAACGGTTTTCAAAAGATTTCAGTGCAATAAATAATTCGTACTGAGCGCAAAACATCACATGGACGAGACAAGAATCGTAAATAAAGACACGTCTGATTTTATAAATTGAAAGAAAAAAACATAATTCTGAACAATAAATAATTCTGTATTAGGAATCATTAAAACTTTAAGTCGGCCTCCTTACGGGGTTCGGAATCGATCGAATAAAAAGAATATTATTTTTCGTTTGGTGTAAGTTGGCACTAAACAATAATATTATATTTTTGCCATTGTGCAACAGGTTGCCCACAAACTGCCGAACAATTCTTAAAAGAACAGTTGTAAATCAACTGGCGGTAAAAGACTCGCAAATTATTGGTGAGATATTATTTCGTTCATTCAAATAATAGCTTTATTTCGCCATAAACTTCCGAGCGCTTAGAAAACTTTCATATCTTTTTGAAACCAATATTTTTTATGTGTTATTCAATAGTTAGCGGTATTTAAATTGATGGATTCTCACCATTAACTTTTCAGTATATAAATTTACACTAAGAAAAAAATCTTAGGTTTTTTTTAGTTACTAAATCAATTTTAAGATATTTTTATATCATATTCGCTGCAAACGTGTATCATATAAATAGATCTTCATGGCGTAAAGATATCCGTTCCGTAAATATAAAGTATATGGATTTCCACACTATGAAGACTTAGCATGACCAATTTTTCAAATTGTTTGGTTATTGGCTAATTAATTGACTGATTAGGTATCCAGTTCTGCATTTGTGGGTTTTGACTGTTCTTCACACGTGGAATTTGAAATTACTGTCTTTATAAAAAAAAAAAGGAACAATGGGAGCATTACTCTATAGCATTCTAGGATTTTAAAAACAACCGTCTAAAGGTTAAACCTTTATTTATTTTACCCTTGGAAACTTTTTATTTTTACCGTAAATTAATCAATATACCAATGAATTATAATAATAATACAACGGCCTTTTTTTAAATTATCGATAAAACAGTATGTATTTTTATTTAAATTTTATTTTTACTATGTGCTTTGTTTTAAATTTAAGTGTTAAAGCTCATCTTGGTTTTTTCCATCGCATTGTTGTTACGTTGTTGTCCTGTTATTCCGTTATCACGCAGTAAGAACTTTACGCATTATTTTTAGAACACAATTTATTTGTGAAAAAAACCTTAACACAATTTAAACATATTTTGTGTAAATTATTTCACAAAATATTATATTTGTTATTATAATAATATAAATTTGGATGTTTTCATTTTTTTACATAGATAATATAATATATATGTAGCCATATCGTATAAGTGTAATATTTATATATATAATATAGTTAATGTATAAGCTAACCATCAGGTTTCACTACAGAATGATTATTTTGGATACAGTTCTACTCGTAATTTAGGAAATATATTCAATATAGGGATTGATGTATTTTTTTCAGCTGAAAATTTCCGATCTAGAGTGGAATTTATGTATTTAATACATGTCAAGCTGCATTTTAGAATGCTGATGATTTTTTTTATTATCAAGCAGAAATTCGTAAACATATATATATATAATGAATTATCTAGTATTTAAATTAAGCTGAAAATGTCTGTTAGCGCCCCGAAATAGAGTACTTTTGGGGTTGAAATACAACTGTAATCTCACCAATGGAAAAAATATAAAAACTCAACCTAATCGGCAGAGATTTTAAAATTGGAGATTTTTCTCGAACTCTTATTTTCCACAGTGTTAATAAATCAGAAATGTATATTTTAACTGAACTCTATTTGAAAAAAAATATTAAGGGAATTGTGTGTTCGACTTTAATCCAAAGAAGCAACGCGCTAAGTTATTGTAGTAGGCAATGAATTCGCGAAAAGCTTAAACCAGTCGTCAATCAATGCGTGTAATAAGGCATCTGCCTTGTACGGGTAGTAAACGAGATGCGTACGAGAGGCTGCGTATGGCGTGGACCCACAACAGTTACGAAGGCACGAGACAAAGCGGCAGTTACGTTTATGGAACAACCGCATGCCCACGAAATAAATGCGCGAGAGTCGCTAAACGAATGCGCAGGTTGCAAATAATAATACGGCCAAACTAAAGGATTCAAGTCGGATGACTCGAGAGCAAAAAGCGGAATGCGTAACTCGTACAATGCCCAAGGTAAAATGCGAGACAGAAAGTTTAGAAGGACGGTGTAAGTTTTAAATGATTTTCACTTTTGTTATAAACATCTACAGCCGCAAACTTGGATATTACCTTCTTCGTGCAGACGATTTACTGAAAGTGAAGACACTTTTCAGGATGCTTGAGTCTTTACGTGGCATTAAATTAATTGAAACAAAAATACCGTAACACCATTTTGATATAACGGCTATCAAGACTTTACTATAAATTTAATTAATTGTTATATATTTTTTATATACCATGTTCGTTCCCAACATGGAGCATATGGATCTACACACTGTGAAGATATCCACTCCGAAAGAGGAGTGTATGGATCTCCGCAATGTGACGACGACTTGACAGATTACGTTTTACGAGAATCGTTTGTCAGACAATTACTCGACCCAATGGGCAACCAGTCCTGCATTTTCAGATTTTAAAAATCCGACAGATAGGAAGTCGAACCCGCATTCCCCGGATTGCTAGGTGCACACGCTACCAACAACGCTACTGGGGAGACTCAATACTCATTAATTGTAAAGAAAATATGTTTTCTTTATTTTCAAGTCAAATCCCACAGTGATATGAAATAATACAGACAGTGCTGCAATTAAAAAAGTATCTTAGAGCTGTGTTGAATTGTCATTTTATATAATTGGACTTTTGCTGAAATAATGTTAGTAAAAAAAATACAGAATACAAATTGAAAGGCAGGAGATACAATGTAAATAATGAAATACGAAGGTTTTACAAAAATAAATTATGTTTCATCTTATATTATGATTTTAAAGATATATATATATGTATATATATAGATCTTTGGCAATAAGGACATGCCGAAAACTATAATAAAATATTAATTGTATTATTTTTGATAATGTGTAGGTCAGATCTGTGTTAAAAATTTGAAATAAACGACGAATATACTGTCTGCATACTGAATATAGTATACATATATTGTTGCTGCAAATTTAACAAAAAATGTATCGTTACTGTATTTTGATCAAGCCTGAATTTGTAATTTTATATTGATTTAACATAACGGATTTCACATAATGCACGAATAAGCCCATTTAACTTGTCTAACTTATTAGAAAATTTACAATTCGTAGCACGATCGTCGAACCAATTTGAGTGTGCGTGTGAAGAAATATGTTCAACATAAAACTTAAAGCTTCCATATGACTCACAATTTAAATGATTATTTACAGAGTACTTGCGGATTATTTAGTCGTTTCACGTTTTGAAAATATAAATCCGCATAAAAATGACTTCTTAAATTTATACTAGATTAAAATCAGAAATAATGTTTGTATTCTAATCTAATATAAAATATTATTTTTGGTTTTGGCCTCTTGATTGTTTCATTGCATTCAACTAGCAAAAGAAAAAAAATAATTCCATACACCATACGTATTGTAATACTATTAAAAAACTTTTCATGAATATATATTTTTTACTATCGTCAATCGTATTGACAACTCCTTTTTATATTCTTTTGTCAATTATCTTTTGTCTGTAGCTTTGCCAACAAATTTATACGGTATTTTGTCTTAAACGATTTTGATGAAATTATAGAAAGGAGTTTAAAATACATGTACTAAATTTATATTAATTTAAAATATCAATTAAAAAAGAATCTGAAAACATTGCGTATATACCATTAAAAGTATTTTGATTTCGGATAAAAAGCATTTAAGTAAAAAATATTGTCATTTTTTTATTGATTTGGAAATGCCCAAACATAAAATTGAACAAAAATATATTTTGATTAATGTTTCAAATGTTTAAAGACTTCTTTAAGTCAGATTTGATAATAATAATATATTTTTCGATTCATATTTTGTGACAAATCTTGCGAGCTTAAATGAAGTCGAATAGTACCATATGGATAAAAAATGGATAGTAAAGTTTTTATAAAAAAAATGTTATAACTCAAATAAATGAAACAATTATCAAAAAATATTAATCAAATAAGAGAAAATAGTCCCTTCGCAGTAAAACATAAACATGCCTTAATGCCCGCTACTATGTAAATAGTAATCCAGTAAAAAAAAACTACATTAGTATGGCTTATGAGCTCTGATAGGACATCAATATAATTAATAAACTCAATATATCCTGGAGCACTCGTTAATTATAATGTCTGAAGGCATTACCCTAAAAATGATTGAGGTTGGGTGAAAAATTCAGCCACAAAAATGCGCATCAATGCGGTATGCTCTCAATTAAGAAAAAATGTAAGCTGTTTTTTGAGAGTATGTGAAAAATTTGATTTCTGAGTAATCATTCTTTATCGCGTGGTATAAAGTTCCGTATATCGTAACAAATTAGGGATATTACGTTTTCAGAAATACTGATACGATGTGATATACGTTTATAGATACACATTGTAATAATGTAGGTAGAAACTAATTATTAAAAAAAAAATACAATTTGTGCACTCAATGGGAATTCCGTTTTTTGGTATCTTCATATGTTTATCGTATTTTTTGTGACTTTTTCGTATTTATTTGTTTTTGTTATATCTTTACTTTGAGCGCTGTCTAATGAATTATTTATACATTATTACTTTGATCTAATTCGCCAAGTTAGTGTTATTGTTTGTGGTACACCTTTTGGATGATAATAGAAAAAATAATGTTTAACGATTCTTTAAAAGCCATTTTCTTAAAATTGTCAGCACATGTTTTTTCTCCTCCATAATTAATGCAAATATAAAAGTTTTCAACCTATTGGAATTATTTTCTTGTAGAACGATCAATCTAAAATGTAACCGTTTAAAGTTAAATCTTAACAGATGTTTTAGAGAATTCATTTTAAGCAGCTTACACAACCCAGTAGGATATATTTGTTATGTAACTCTACAATTTCAATCCTCCATCCTTGATTTAAAGCAATTCCGTCAGTTGCACGACAATTCTATGTCCAAATTACTTTCCATATCGATAATTCGATTGAATATTTTAATTAACTTAAATAATAAAGATAATCACTATTATCTAGAGTCTGTATGTTTTACGTGTCTCCCCGGTAGCCGAAACGTAAGCGTGCACGCCTCCAATCCGCAAAGTACGGGTTCGATTCAAACGTTAGCTGTATTTAAAAAAAAAATCGAAAATTCAAGCTTGGATGTCCATATGGTTAAGCAATTATTTAGTAACCAATTTTCGTGAAAATTTATCTGTCATGACATGTCTTGACATTGCGAAAATCCATATACTCCACTATCGGAACGGACGTGGTAATATATATTATACATTAAATAAATTGTTAATAGTATTATGTATATGATACGGTCTTACACTACGCATAATACTCGTATTTGATACAAAACAACGTAAACGGTTGCATGCATGTAGAGGCAAAATCGCTCGCATTCTTCGGTAGCCCTTCATATGCATATTGGCAGAGGCATTCCCCGTTTGCGGGACAGGGCCCGCCCGCAGCACTCGGTCTGCCGCTCATACATTGTTACATGCAACTGGCATATTATGATATTACAAGGAAGCTTTTGATATATTATAAAAAGTATTACAAATATAGTTTTCTCAGATTTAATTCTTGTTCTGCAGACAGGGACTATAGCTACTGTATAAATTACATTAATAACGAAATTATCCACGAATCGGTTCCTTGGAAATGTGAATAATATTTGAATTTGGCAATAACCATATTCAGAAAAACAAATTTCAGATTTAACACAAAAATTAATGGTAGATTATCTCACATTTACATTTTTGCTCGTACTTTTTGATATTTTTCAATTTGATGTTTTATATGGCAGATATTTAATAATGTCGCATATTGATGAAACATTACACATAAAAACTTAAGAAATACTAAAATCGAAGAATGTAATTTATCATCTGATAACCTATATTATTCACGTCGAATAATCTTGATTCTCTAAAGGTTCTTTCAGTTTTTTCAAGCAATTCTAACCCAGTTCTATCCATGGCTCGATAAATTATATAAAATAAAAGTACCCTGTGAGAAAATTGTGTAATTTATTAAAATTTAGCTTGAATGAATCAGTGAACAAGAGGTCCTTTATTTTTTATTTTTATTTTTGCTTATCTGCCGGCACAAAATGAAAAGTGAATCAATCTTTAAACATTGACGCGGTTATGAAGGCTTTTTTTTATTTGTTTTCCGAATGAATAGAAGCCATTCCTTATCTTTCCCTTTCAGCTTCTGGGATTTTCCACCTGTAGTACTAATGTATGTACTAAAATTACCTTCAATGTAAAATCACTAATTTGAAACTAAGATTTAAAGCAGCCGCAATAAAATGTCAATTAGTTTTTAGAAGGTTCGTATTCAGGGACAGCTGATTGTTCCTTCGATAAGAATGTACGATTAGGCATTTTTTTCCAAAATAAACCCGCCTCGTCTACATCCAGTATTTTGTCGGTAGAATATTCTCCGTCCACAATAATTTTGGAGTATAAAGGAATAAATTTATTTGGGACCGAACAATTTTTGCATAATCGACAAAAAGTTTTAAAAACAAATGAATTTCAAAAAATATGCAAAATAGTGATAGTACGAAAGTAGAATGTGCGAAAGTCGAGGGCCGCCTCTATTTTATTCGAATGGACTAAGATTTAAAGCAGCCGCAAAATCGACCAAAGTAAACCGCTGCAAGAATTTACATCCACGCCTACCCATAAATTATCATTCACTGAACGAATCATCTGCCTTTTCTATTCTCTTTTTCTAAGGATTTTTTAAAGACATTAAGATGATTGCAGAATAAAGTTTACAATAATGACGTATTTTTTAAGCTTAAATCTATTTATTTTTTAAATAACTTTCGCAGGTGTTCGCAAATCTTAAATAATTACCGATATCCATGCGATAATTTTAATTTTGTGTATAAATTGATTATTTGATAAACTCACATATTTTATGATCGTTTACTTATTTGTCGATGGTTTGTTTTATAACAGATTGTTCATACAATATACAGACTAATAAAAATTCAATTTATACAATAGAATCACTCTTATAAAATAATCTATTTAATATATTTTTTTTTATTTCAATTTTTTGTCGTATGGGTTCACTATATATTAAAGAAGATAAAAATAATATTTTAGCTACAAGAAATAAAATTATTTTGTATACGTCCAATTAAAACTAATGTGCTAATAATCTAACTGAAAAAGCTTTTTTATCCATACTGTCTGCATTTCCCGTAATAAAAAAGATTACAATATGTGATTAATCAAAGAAAATGAGGCGGCGAAAATAAATTGTCGCTTAAATCATTGAGTCTGTGACTAACCCCGATGTTGTTATGCATAATTTTATCAGAAGTATAAAACAAGACAACGAAAAATTTATATATGCTAGAACACATCATCATAATTTTCCAACTATGTTCAATTTTATATGCTAGTTTTTATATTTTGAAAATAAAGAAGTAGATAAAAATATTTTTTATATTAATGTCTGAAAAAATATGTTCTTGTCTAGGTGGTGCGGGGGTTTAAGGATTTAGTTGCTTTGACTATGAAAAATGCATAGCCAAAGTGAATAAATTTACTAAAATATAGCTTCACTTTTTTAAGCAAATGGTATAAAAAGAAGTGTGGTTAAAATGTTGAGATTACAAATATTATGGTTAGATACTTTTAGTACAACTATGTAAAACAGTTGTCGCATAATAAAATTGGGGAATAGATTCTGTTATATTTATTGGCCGTGGATCTTGAAAAAACATTCTTTGGGGATTAGTGTTAGATTTACCGATGCAACAATAGGATTTTAGAGATTTTTGTCTTTCGAGAAAATATCAATACTTTCAAGAAAATTTCTCAGACAGAATGTTGTGAGTCAGTACAAAGTGAGTGGACACCAAAACAAAAATAAGCAGGCGATCAAAAAAATCTCACATGTGTCAC
The DNA here is from genome assembly GCA_022683975.1 of Rhyacophila evoluta. Classification (NCBI taxonomy): domain Eukaryota; kingdom Metazoa; phylum Arthropoda; class Insecta; order Trichoptera; family Rhyacophilidae; genus Rhyacophila; species Rhyacophila evoluta. The sequence continues at coordinate 26,572 of JAGVSQ010000020.1, forward strand.
CCATGAAGAAGCATCAGGCACCCGTTGGTGATAATTCTTTTTAAAACGTTCCCGAGAGTAAACCGAATGTCGCCCGACTTGAATAATTATATTATCATTGTATGTTTATCGGTTAGGGTTGCCAAAAACAATTTAAATTTCGTCGGTATACTTCGAATAGAGGAATTTTTAATTAATTTATTATCATTTTCGATAAAAATATGTGACATAGCTTTGCAAAATATAATAAAACCAATTTATTATTATTCATATGATGAAAACTTAGTCTATTTTTTTCAGTGCATATTTTTGGATGAACACGTGTTTTAATTTAAGTAAAGTAAATTTTTGCTTCTTATATCTTATCTTATCATCTACTATTATTTAAACTACTTCAAAACATATGTTGGCTTACATCGTTGACATATACAGATGCAGTAGATTTTATTTATTATGTATGATATTATCAAAAAGCGAAAGCAGTCAACTCACACTTTTTTTTAAAGTTGACAAAACCGTCCATCAATGATATACAATCTGAAACCATTACAAAAATTTCATTTAGAAAATGAATACAAATGTAATTCAGTTGCAAATTTGGTTAAATCCTTTTGATAGTTTTTGAGTTCTCATTCGCAATTCACAAAGATATCATTTTTTTCGTAGAATTGTGAAACAAACTGCTATTTGTGTAAGAAAATCAACATTCAAATCGTATCATATTTTAATGTTGATGTATTGCCGAGACTTATTTATTGAAAGAAAATATAAAATTTCCTGATATTGAAGATGAATTTTGAAATATTGTAGATTATCTTGGATATTATTAAATGTAAAAGAGTATGAATAAAAAAAACAGCAGGTGATGATTTAAAAAATAAAGCTTTTTAAAAATAAGGACGATAAAAATATTTTTGTTTAATTTATTAAATATCAAAATACGAATCCAGACGATTTTTTTAATTTGGCAGATATATGATGTGCATTTTTATTTTTAAAATTCCAAGATGACACTACTTGACTAAAAATATACACCAGACGACATTGAACTATTTAATATAATATTCGCAATGAAAAGGAAACGCTCGCCATGCAATAATAATTTTCGAATTGGTAAACAAAAAAAAATGCACAGGCCACTGGATAGTCAAAAAATTTCGTGCGGATATTCGCCGTCAGATTTATTGCCGGTAAAATTGTGCGAATGTCCCACATTATGAGAAGTCACGGGCGGTATTTTTAGCGCACTTTTTCATTTGAATACGCGATGGAGAAGTTTAGTAGTAACCGGTGATAAATTAAGTCGGCAATGTTGGCAACCGAGAGGCGGCCGACCCGCCGTGGTCACAAGTCGGTCTGGCCGAGTCGCCCGCCTGTCTGCTATGCCGGTTTGCCCTCGCGGAGACTATCGGGCATATTATACCACTTGTACTCTACTTTTTTTTTGCTAGAATCATCATTACTAAACAGTGGCAGAGAGACTCGGTGGAGATCGTGATAAAACCTACTCACTTACCGCTGATTTAATAAATATTTTTTTATCGCAATCTGTGAAAAATGTTTGCATACATAGATTTCATTGCATCTGAGAAATTTGGGACTATTGGTCTGTTCTCTGAGACCCGCGCAACAATTGACTTTGCAAAATATTTTTATATGGATTATATTTTGTATCGTCCTGAAAATCATTCGACACAATGATTCATTCCGTTTCATGTAATTTTTTTCAACGTCGAAAACATTAATTATTTATGGAAAATCTGTATAATTATTGCTCCACTGTATTTTGATTTTATGTCAATTTGTTATATTAAAAATAATACAAATAAATTTAAGATAAAAAGAAAACATACGAGATTGTATTTTTTTCAAAATAACTTTCGATAGACACAATGTACACAAATTAATACATGTTCTATCAAAAGAATATAGGCTGTCATTATAAAATGACAAATTAGAATTAAATTCAGCTTCTAAATTCGGAAGAAAAAAGAATTCCACGATATCAATTGTATTGGTTTTTCTCAAATAACTTATTACATTAATAATAAATTTGGTAAATAAAACACCACGTGTAATTTTCATGTACAAAAGTTGTGTATATAAAATATTTTGACTTTGGTCCAAAATCATTAAATATTCGTTTTTGTGCCTCGTGTAAAATGTTTTTTGTGGGTTACGTCTTTTTTACTTTTCACAGTCGATATGATATTTGAAGTTTCGATTGAAGAAATGAAAGAAAATAATTCTAACTCGATAACAGGGGCGTGCGATAGCTAATAACAAATACCAAAAAAAAAAAACTTCAGGCTACTAATTAAAAAAATACACTGATTAGTCTTACATATTCATTCGTGAATTCTTTCGGTTAAAATTTCTTCACAATCAATATTCATCTGAATATTATTTTATCAATGATATCTATATCAATATAAGTTTTATTACATGATTTCAACCATCGCTCACAGCGTTTCTCTTGTCCATTAAATATATATATTGAAATACACATGAAATAATTACCTTTCTAAAAAGAATTGCAGGAAAGTTTTTTTTTATTTCTGTTAAGATTTTTTTTTTACTGTTCTAAATTTGAGTAAAACATACGTTATTGGTCATGCATGCATTCTGCTAAACAATCAATTCACTATCTTTATAAAAATCAAATCATGTGAGATTGATGTGATGAGATAAATGTTATGGCGATTGGGTTATATCATGGAATTTTGGTGGTGGAAACGTTGGCCTAGACACGAATAATATTTGCGATGTAACATATCAACGTAATTATGGTGTGCAAATACGCCTAAGGCTTTACATTATTAGTACATGCTACCTGCATTCCGCAACAGCCTTCGTGACTTATTTGATCCCCTATCGGTAGCGGAGTAAGTTATATTAAAAACAAATTATATTCAACCATCAAAATATTTAATTTTATTTTACATTTTATCTAAATTTTTCGAGGAATTTGTAAATATATGAGAACTACCGGATTCATAAATTCTTTTCAAATTATGTTTATAAATATTAACAAGAATTCAATTATTAAATTAACAACAATACAAATAAAATCGGATAAAGAAATAGGAAAAAAATCTATTAACATATGGAACATTGTGTTGTTTACGTTAGTCTGCTAGACTAGTGCTTCGAAACCTTTTATCTTTTACGACACACATGAGGTTTTTTCCAAAAATCCGTAGCACACTACAGCGGCATGTCTAATGTTTTTCTGATATTGGGGAAATTCACCACGGTACACCCAGCATCGTTTGCGGAGCACTGAGGTTGACCATTTGTGTCCTTCAACATTATTATCTAATATTATACAAAGTGGAATTCATTCTATTTCATACTATCGGACATTCTTTCTATAAATATTATGATAACAACGAGTAGTATGTTTGGCCAATGAGAAGTAAACAATAGAATATGTGTTACAAAAACCTGAATACAGTGGTATTACAGAAACAATCAAAATAGTCATTGATTATTTAAAAACCAAAATTTATGTAAAAGTAAATTAATCGGAAAACATTTTTTTTGTTTAATCACACTAAATAATATTTTATTTTTGCATTATAAATGATATTTCATGATTTTTGGCCAAGTGAAATTTATAACCCAGTATAAGAGAAACATCACGTTAAAAAGAACGTTATAATTATAGACAAAATCTAAATTTATTCCAGTTTATGCTTTTTACCGTGGCCATTAATTTGATTGATGTTTATACGTGCGAACGGCAATATGAGCGGATGGAGTTTTCCTATCATAATGAAAAAAGGAGCGTCGCGACGTATGGCGTCGATAGCGCCGCGACGTCAGACTAGCCGCTAGCCATCAGACTACTATAATATTCTCTAATAATAAGTTCATAGTTCAACAACCTCCTTCAGGGAATTATAATGTAAAATTTCGTCATTTTTATAAAAAGAAAGGTATCGCCATATGGTTTATTCCAAATATTATATCATATAACCAATATGGTTTGATTTCATGGGATAAAACTAATCTTTCATGAGAAAATGATTTATTATATATTACTACTTTATCATATACGTGGCCTTAAATGAAAAAGATTGAAAAAAAGATTTAAGATTATTCACTAGATTTAAATATATGTCTTGTATATGTATAGTAGTAGTTTTCAGTATGATAAAATTATCATATTCTTTAACTCCATTATGAATTTACAATGCTTATAATGAAATACATCTTATATCATCTTATATTTCAGACAAATAAAAACCATTGTACACACACTATAAAGTTAATTACGGGATTCGAGCCAGCAGACCACAATTCTAAATATCACGCATTGATTATGATCGGCGAATAAACACTTTTAATACTCGTACGAGGTTGTATGGTTAAAAATTATTGTTCAAAATAGGAAAACAAGTTTTTAAAATATACAGACGTTTTGTAACTTAGCATAAACATCAATGAATTCTTACACAAGATTTGAATTTAAAATATGTATACACAATACCCACACGTTTTTTCTACACATATAATATTACTACTTATGTTAAAATACTAGAAAGTATTTTCTATTATATAATATTACAGAAATAAAATTATTATAATAGTTCATACATGATAAATAGCTTTGTTATATTTAATTTTAGAAGTTTGGCCGTTAATTCTTACTTATTAAACGCAAATAAGCAAAGTCATAAAGTGTTGGATCAATATGTTTTGGAAATTCAATTCGGATATTTTCTTTTCTACAAAAAATCACATTATTTATAACTGTTTAAATATACCAATATCATAAATTAAAACATTTAAAATAAGCTTTCGGACGCATGAAATTTTAATTTCAGTTATACAATCGCATAAAATCATTTAACGATCCTATTTTATTATTTCGCTTCATACGAATTACTTTTTGGTAAAGTTTAACGCACCCGACAAAAAAGTTATTTATTTATGTGAACCTTTTCGGACTACACTATTGTAATACTATTGAAAAAGAACATTCTAACTGTCATTCTAACTTAGCATATAAGTATCTAAGTGTATCATATAAGCATATGGGTAGCATATAAGTACACACATATTTGTCTCCCCGGTAGCGTAGTTGGTAGCGTGCGCGATTAGCGATCCGAAGTTCAAGCTCGATTCCCCATCTGTCGGATTTTAAAAATATGAAAATGCAGGCCTGGATGCCCATTGGGTTGAGTAATTGTCTGACAAACAGTTCTCGTCAACAATAATCTGTCAAGACGTCTACACATTGCGGAGATCCGTAGACTCCTCTTTCGGAGTGGATATCTTCACACTGTGTAGATCTATATGCTCCATATTGGAAGCGAACATGGGATGAAAAAAAATATAAGTATATGGTCAACAATAAATATTTCGCAGACTTTCAAACAATACCAACGGTTATTTCATATAAATACTTTTCCAATATTTTCACACGTAGAAAAAGCTACAAAGTAAATGGCGACGTACTCTATTTAAATATAGGCAGCAGTTGCAATTAATTATCTTTTCGAACGGACTCTTTTTGCACGGCTTTGAAATAACACGGTCCAAGAAATTGGATTTTTTTTTACTTTAACGCTGCTTAAAAATCTCGCTTGACAAAAGTATACATTCGACATTAAAATCATACGATATCTAGTGAATATGTGAATTTATTATACATGAACTAGAAAAAATCTATTATCGTGAATTATTGTAAGCGGGCAGGTTTATTGTCTTTTAGTGACAGTGAATGACTAATGAATAATCAACGGAATTTTACATATTATGTTAATATATTATGAAAATAATAAATACATGATAAGAGAATAAACTGATTCAAGGTAAAAATTAAGTATAGATAGATGGGAACTAATTACCTATCATTTTTAAATGAACATATTATGTTTTTTTTATGCGATGTCCTATAGAACATATCTCCCGTGTAAAAAGAGACATGGGTGTAGACTGCAAAAAAACGTAGTACCAACCATTGTTTTATAACACTAACTACGTATACGCCTGTTTACATTAAGAATTATATAGATATCGTAGAGTAATAAAAGTCTCACTTAAGTTTGTTTATATTCCGTATTTTTAGAAAATTAATCGCTTCATATTGTACGGATTTTCTTAATCGTAAGAGTTCTGCTTTATGTAATAAAATCATTTATTTCTATAATTGGTGGTTGACTTTTATTAGTATTGAGGGTTTTAATACGTACAATCGGCTCATAGCGATGTGTTAATTTAGGGCACAATTATGAGCCGATTGTAGATGTTTTATAAAACATCAGTTTTTAAATCAGAATATAAACCAAATTTCTACAAATGTATGAGCTTAAGGTTATGTACATTTAGTATAAGCTTATATATACTGTACAGTAAAGATATAGGCGCTTAAGGACGTAGCGTACTTTCTTCTTGAGAAAATGAATTGTATTGATCAAAACCTATTTCCATAATTACGTTACATATTAAATTTGCATAAAAATTATAGAAATTACGTACGTGCGATGGGTTAATAAACGGTTTTTTGACTACCAATCCCCGCGTAAAACAATTGATCGAGATAAGTCATCACGTTGTTGATATTATACTCGTATATTAAATATTGAAGCAACCAGGATGTACAAAAAAACAGTACATTTTCATAATAGTAAAGTATTTATATTTAATAATATTATTAAACATAAATAAAATAATAATATAAAGCTGGGCCTTTAAAGTTTTGAATCAATTTTTGATAAAAAGCTCTAGATAGAAGACTTAAAATAATATTGAAGAATTTTAAATTTTGTTTGATTACATATTAAGCTGTAATATTTTTGTTTCTATTCACATTTATTTAAATAATGTGTACGATGATATCATTATTGGTGGATTTATTATAAAGAATTTTTATGCGTCTATTAGATGAAAATTATTGTAGAAAATATTATGTATATTTTTTTACTAGTGGCAACTTAATATAGGTAGCGTGTCCCCAACCGTTCGTTGGAGACCGTTTTAGACCAACCGAATGGATGTTTTGACTGTGAGACATAAAGATGAGGAAAGGAGTGTCAGGAAAGCTCAACCAACTGATTTTTCTCAAAAAAAGTGCCGTAACAGTAATAGCCAACATTAAATGTAACGATATATTGTAGGTGTTCACTGCATACTTCCTATGTAAAAAACACAATAAAAACTCAAAAAAATTATTTGTTATATTACAATTAAAAGTGACTGCAGTCAAGTTATATAGATTTTACTTAGATACACATCGATTTTTTTGTAAATATGGTGAACAATTGAGTTCTGGAACTATTGATATTTTTTGATAAAATTTGATAGAAATTCATTCATTGAAATGATAGCACAACTGATTTAGTTAGTATGTATATACATTTTATCATTTTCGCCAAAAAATCACTCAATTTAAATATGCTATTGGCTTAAAATACAAGGAGTGTTGAAATACGCGTTATTTTAGAAAGTGATAAATATCTATAAGTGTATTTATTAAATATTAATTTGCAAAAAAAAACTCCATGTGATACGCAACCTAACCTAACCTAACTTATTGTCTATGGATGAACATATTGAAACCTATTCAAACGAATAAACATCTGGAAAATTAATAATTAGTTACTTTAGGTAAACGGAACTGTGTTGCCCTAAGTAATGCAGGTGTATACTGAATGGAAGTATTATTACTAAAACAGTGAGCATTGCTTATATGTTACAACACATATTTAGCCAGTTGTTTATAAATTCTTTTTTTTAATAATGATTTATTCCAGTTAAATAATCTCAGTTAAAGATTCTCTATAACCAGATTTTACCAAAACTATCTAACGCTCTGTATATACTCAAAAAAGACCTGTTAGGAAAATAATTAATATATCCTTTTATTTTTATTTAAAATAAATTCTGTCGGTCGAATTTGTACATCCCTGAGTTGACGAAGGAAAGACGGTGTACTAACTAACTGCGAGACGAGAACCGACTGCCGCGGAAAGAAAAATACACCTCTTGGCAGAGTTCCACCAAGTCGGTGTTCGGTGACCAGTCACTGGTGATTCATCCGCCACCAGACGCGACACTCAACATACAACATTGTAGCACGCTTATCTATACTTTCGGTAATAATAATATTACACTTTATTAGAGTCTATCATATTATTAACCCTTTAATTATCAAAAAAATAAAATTTGTGTTTAGTTTTGATTCCTTGGGTCAAAAATTTATTAAATGATTTTAGTAAAGTACCTTAGAAGGTAAACTCAAAATCAACTAAAATAAACTACTTACATATCTTTACATAAAATACAATTAAATTCTACACCATACTACGTTTTTCAGTCAAAATATATATGTTTTTCCTAGAATTTTCATCATCGAAGACAAAATGACTGTTGAAGTATGTATAAAAAAAGATGCATAATGTATATATATATCACGTATACGTATTATACTATGTTGATATTATGTTTAAATTGCGGTAATCGTTATTTTAATTTAACAGATGGTGAAATATTTTGATGAAAACATCCTAATTAATGCATGAAAACCTTTACTTTAATCAACAATGAAACTATAGTGTAAAAAAAATCTATCAAATAATCGTTCAGTTTTTGAAATTTTTAACCAAGTGTGTGAACTCACGATAATATTTTGAATAATTTATTCCTTAGTGTTATTCGGCGAAATCTGGACTTTTTGAATGTAAATATGGTTTCTTATAAAGGCAAGCGACTGTAAACGACATTTAATTTTCAGAATGTACGTGATCTATTTTCTTAATTCAATATTTGTATTTTTCTTCTCATTTCTGAGAACTTCGTCCATAGAGACAATTTATTGAGGTTCAACCTTCGGAAAATAAGCGACACGGTTGAACAGTATTAAATTATAGAAAACTACTTACCGTAAATTGAAACTAAAACAAATTTTCTGTCCTTCTTTTGAGGCCAACATAAACAATGTATTACTTAAGTATTAAATTACTAGAATAGACTTATCCAATACTTTGAATATACAAACTTGCAGATTAAAGGCTGTTTTATAAAAATATTAAAGATAAATATAATATATGTATGTATAATTTTTTTTCCTCGAAGATCTTTCCGTAAATAAATAAATTGACCTATACTGCCCTGCCAAGTAAAAACACAATATCTACATAGGGAATCACACACAGGATGTCGTGTTCCTACTTAACAGGGCAGTGTAATATATTAATAATACATCTAATTAATTGAAAAAAAAACTCTTTAAAAATCCTTAAAATTAAATATGGTAAAGTAAAGAATATTTATAGTAAAATTTTTGGCACAGACGTTTTAGATCATTACATTTCTACGTTTTAAAAATATTGTATTACAACATATCGTAAATAAAGAAGTATCTACGTGATACTATAGTTATGAGAATTATAGTTTAGCAAATAAATATATGTATTGATATAATAATTATTATATAATCTTTCCGGTAGCTTAGATGTTAGCGTGGGCGCCTAGCAATTTGGGGAATACGGGTCCGATTCCCACATCTACTAAATTTAAAAAAAATTGAAAATGCTGGACTGGATGATCATTGGGTTGAGCAATTGTCAAACAAGTAATTTTCGTGATCTCAAGACGTCTATTCAAATTGCAAAGATCCATGTATACTCCACTTTCGAAATGGATATTTTCAAAATGTGTAGATCCATATGTTCCACTTTTGGAGCAAACATGGCTTAAAAATATATACATAATAATAAAAAAAATTAAAGACCCAGTATAACTAATTATAAAAAAAAATATATTATTCAAAACCACACGTATTGTGAGTCTAATAAATTTATATGTGTATATACAATAGAATGTGTGGATATAAATGAAAGTGAAATATTTGGATCTCAATAATGTGAAAATGATCGCTCCATTAATGGAGGATACCGTTCCCTACATTTTTAAGACAATTGCTTTATCCATTGGGCCTCATTCTACACCTGCATGTTTTGGTTTGTGAAAAATCACCAGTTGTGACAATCGAGCCTGCAATCGCCGGTTACGAAATGCGCACGTTAATCTTTAGTCTACCAGGGAGACATAAAATACAGTGATGGTGACCTTGTCAAGTTGAAATAATATTCCCCCTTTAGATAAGTAACCTTGGCCTACAATTTCCTTAGGGGCTGAAGTAATAGGGCTATTAACTCTGGTGGGGTTGAAAGTATTACGAGAAAATTTGTAACTTATGTTAGAATTATTATTAATACAAATATAGCACGGTGTGTTCATAGTAAAAATAAAAGTATGATAAAACATCCGAGACTATTAAAATAAAATTGTAAACACTACACATTACAATAATTATCTCTACCATAAAGAATTGAGAATAATTGAGAATGTCATCAATTACAATGCTATTCGATTTTGTATTAATTTTCATCCTGAATACGTTTTGCAAAAAAGTATATTCTGCTGTCTTTTTAATAACTAGTAGTGCATTAGAACTGAATTGCTTTGGTCTGGTACAATTAACTCTTCGCTCTCTTTTTAGAAATTAAATGTGACTTTAAAATGTGATATTATTAGAATTAAATAGAAAACAGCATTTTGTTCACTACTACCCTAATGATATAGTAATCGTAGACTCAATTCTCATTTTAAATAGATTTTTGAACGGTTTTGAATTATCACGGTCTGAGAAAAAAAATTAACACTGATTTTATACTTTAACACGGCTTAATCTAAATCTAAAACTCTCGCTTGATCGAGATATTATTTCAAAAATAAAATCGTATTATAAACAGTAAATATTGAATATATTTAAAATGAACTATAAAAAGATGGTACACTGTCAATCGTTCAAGAATGGAACAAATACTGTTATGAATTAATGAGAATGAATCTACAAAAAATCTACAATTAACGCGCACGTTTACTGTTTAGTAGTAACACAGAATGACAAAATAATTGTCTTATTTGATACATAATAATCATGAAAGTTATACGTATATGATGTGAAAATTTACTAATTCTAGATATAAAATGAGTACAGTTGGATGAAACTTGTGTAACATCTCTATATAGGACCTTATCTCTTTTGCACGGTGTGTTTTAGAACGTATCACTCATGCATAAAGAGATTCTAGTGTATTGTGATGACAATAATATATACATGTAGAGGTATGCCAGGTTCCATAATAGTAATTAACATTAACGAAGACTGTTTTGTATTTTTTTCAGCGAGCAGACCAGCCGGAGTCGTAGGGCTGAAAGACGTAAGCGCGCGATCTGGGGACAAAGTGTCATTCACGTGCAGAGCGAGAGGACGACCGCCCCCAAAAATCGCGTGGTTCAAAGACAAACAACAACTTCGCCTACAAAAGGGACGAATACAACTGCATACCAAAAGGTACACTACTTGCTTAGCGAATTTCATATAACTCAAATCCATATGGTCTCACCACCCCTGCCTGAGGGATGATTATAAATAAAACATGTTTATAAACACAAATTAACAACTGATGAAGATATCATTCAAATATTCCAATTCAACTTTCGCTTTTTGACACCTTCGTACTGTGTTTAAAATGTTTACATAGATCGTAAATAAAATCTGAATTGCTATTAAGCCCGTAAGAATCAAATGAATGTATCTCACTTTCCTCCACTTTACAGGAGAGCATAAAACAGTAAAGATGCACATCACTGACCGTAAGAACGAATGATTTTCTGCATATATAATACGTATGGATATATCCTATTATCTGTTGAATCTAAATATACGTCTCTTTTTAACTTAACGTATTTAACAAATAACCAGGGTCTCACCGTGCTGTTGGCCAGATTGAGCACCGCATAAGGGCGCCTGATATGATGGGTGCCTTTTATAAGAGATATTAAATTTATATTGTAGTATTTTCTAATTTTCAATGATATTTACGCGATAAAAGTAAGCGTGCTATAAAAATGCTAAATATCTACAAGTTATAAATCAATAAATATATGTAAACAGACGGTTAAAAAACTTTTTTCACTAGAGCACCTTCTACCCACGACGTGGTACAGCCTGTAACTGTACTCAAATATAATTAATTGTATACTTATTACAATTAAATACCAAAACTAAATCACTTAAGAATGTTATTTTATGGCTAATACCATACGCAACTCAAAGTGCCAAAAAGTGTGATACTTTTTTTTTGACTCTATTGATTTAGTTTTTGATTAACGGTTAAATAACGATACAGCATGATAAATAAAACAAAACGTTAGTTTGGTATGTAAATGTATTCAATATTGAATAAAATACAATGGTTTATTCAATATTTACTATTTGACTTCCTTATTAATTGAAAAATAGTTCATGACACACAGTAGTTACTTTTTTATGAGGTTCTTATTTACCTTTTTTTGTGTATGACCGTGTAATAGATACAACCCTTTTAGTTGCCAATTTTTTTGTTGTTGTCTATGAAATGTCGCCAATAGTCTTGAAGCGTTATGTATATTGGATATATAGAGACACGAAAAGTGGCGCTTCTGTGTACTGACCTCGTCAAAAATATGAGATTTAATTTTCTCGGGAAATGCATTCGAAAGCCACAGCGCGCCAAAAACGAGCGGTGCCAAAAATCGTACTGGCGCCAACGTTTTGAGAACGGTGGTTCTTTGATATTGTCAAAAAATCAGGATGAAACTGAGGAAACACTTTATTAATTAAATAAGTAATACAATATGACATGCAGTCAAGGTTACACATGAAGACAACTTCATTCATATATAGTTATGTGCCTACGTTAGCGGAAACGAATGTCGTGGATTTATACTGTTTGGGCATCACTCGGGCAAAATCAGATAATTCAATTTAACTGCACACATAGATGGAATTTGTCTTCCTGAAAACAATTGTTTACTCTATACTTCTATAATTAAAGACTTAATATCTAAATTGCCATTTATTTTTAAATCAGAGATAGAAGTTAATTAAGCAAACAATTGACTATATCATTTATAGCTTTAACTTAAAAATAAAACAAGGCATTCACACTATGGCATCAAATAATAAAAAGGATAATTTAAGCGTATTAGAAAAACAACGCAACTAAAAGTGACGGTAAATAAAAATAAGTACATAATTTTAAAACGAAGAAAAGAGGACATACCAAGGGAATAAGAAAGATCCCATTTCAGTTTTTATTTTTTTTTTAATTCATACAAACCAATTTTCACTCCTGTACGAGATACAATAACGGTATTTCTAAAAATTGGCAGTTTTATTTCAAAAAATCAACATTAAATTTGCTATTATTCCATTAAAAAAGGGTAGTATTAAATTAGTAGTATTTTAATAATCGACTCGTAAAAAATAATCTGTCAAGACAAGTCTTCATATTGTGGAGATCCATATTACTTTCGGAGTGAATATCTTCACGGTGTGTATACCCATATGCTCCATTTTCGGTGCGAGCATGGTATGAAAAAAAATCTACTACGTCCTCATAAATAATTTAAAATATAAAGATTTTTGAGTCACGGTGTTGTGGCATTCAATGAATAATATACAATACTTTATTTAATCTGTATAATAAATCTAAATCATCTATAAAAAGATTCTTAGTCGATTGACAATAATTCAAGACGTATAAAAGTGCTTTATAATTTATATTATTCTAAACAAATAAAGTGATTACACGAAAATCAGTGGTACAGAAAAATTATTCAAAGTAAGTCACGGTAAGTAGAGACAATCGAAAATTAGAGTAATATTTAATGCAGTAGAGCTAGCTATAAGTCAAAAAATGATATTAATTAGTTTACAACTATCTGTATATTATATATAAAATGTACTTATTTAATTTATGGATTTATAAAGTAAAATTTTCTGTGCTTTATATTTACGAGAATTTTAGATCATACACATTATTTAGTTTAAAGTACAATGTTTTATTGTAAATTAATATAATTTATTTAAAAAAAAAAACGTTTATTTCTTCAGATATTAAATCGCATCTCACTAGAAATAATGAAATTAAAATTAATCAAATCTTTGATAAATTAACTATTTAAAAAAATGATATTTATTAGTATTTTTGAGAAATTTATTTGGATACTTGTTTGAGACGTACGTTTTGTATTTCGGCATCTTCACTCTATGCGTAATTGAACAGTGTATGAATAATACATGAATGGATGAAAAATTCAAGTAAAAACTAGTTGCATCCTTCTGGATACTCAAATCTTTGAGTATTGTTTGGGTATAAAGTGTTAGATATCAATGCCGATGCAAATGAAAATTGCTCTTGTTTCCGTTAAATGTTTTCATCGTTTTAGTATTTAAATATTCATTAAAATATAAGCTCTACAGCTTAAGTCAAATATAAGTATACAACATACATCAAAATAAGTTTTATCTTATTCATACGGGTATGCTTACCTTCATATATTGGTATATATAATACTCGTAAATGTAGTGGAAATTATAATATTATATTATATAATAGTAGAGGGTATCAGAGATCAGCTCACATGAAATACACATCATTTTAATGTAAGACTAATATTTTTCTTTGAGACCGAGATCGGATCCATAAAGAGCTGAGACTATAAAATATACATTTAAATTGAGGATCGTTCGATCATTGTAAAATGTTCATACTTCACCGACATCTGCTTAGCGTTGCCCGTCGTAAACTCAGCAATTCCCAATTGAAATCGATATTAAAAGTAAAAAAAGATGTGACAAACACTTTGATTATTAATGGCATAGTTTTAAATTCTTTTTTTCAGATGAAAAAAAATAATCTTAATGTATAGAACTCGGTTACTAGCTTTTTCTTCAACGTCTCCTTCAAATTGTCAAGTTCAAATTGTTTTCATGTCCGATTTGAAAGTGAGAAAAATGGATCTCCAAAGTGGTAAGATGACTATTCCAGAAATAGTATGTGGATCTCTGCAATGTGAAGATTTATTTAGACATTATTGCTGCAAACATTGGTTATCAGAGAATTGATTAATCTATTGGTCACACAGTTTTCAATTTTTGATTTTTTTTTTGAATCGTCAGCAGCCACGACACCAAAGCCCGTACAATCAATCACCTCTTAGCATTAGTTACTACGATGAAATAATACGGCTGTATTGTGTAATTTATTGGAAAGAAGAACTTTATTTTATGGATACCAATCAAAAAATATTGAGAAAATATGGGAAAACTTTATTATAATGAAGACATTTAATGAAAGGTAAAACGCTTTGTTTGATTGGCAGTGACGATTGTCTCAAAAGTACGGTGTAATTGTTTACTGTGTCCGCACACAACTCGTACCGTCAGTAATTTTGACAAGCATATCAATCCATCTCGTTCGTTTGGTAAATGAAACCAAACTGTATTCATTTATTGACCCTCCTCCGATATTTTCAACAATCACTAAGCTTTTTGACAGCAATTGTAAGACGCCATCGATTATATGTAGGACGTACCACGAATTCCAAAATAAAAGAAATACTTTATTAGAAATATAGACATATAAAGTAATCGATAATAAGTAAGTAGAAACCGGATTTTTAATTAATTTTTAGAAACGCTGATTTGATTCAGCCATGCTTAAAGTAACTTGTGCTGTAAAAATTAACTGAAACGTATTTATTCACACAATCGTTCAGTTGAAGGAACACTTGATAAATTAAATAAATTCTCTCTTAAATTTATTCGCAAGTCATAATAAAATTTGAAAATAGTTCTTTCAACTATTTTAACGACAAATGAAAATAATCATCAAGTATTTTTGAAATGTATATTAATAGTTTTTTTCCTATCGTATCTGAACGATGAATGAACCTTCCACTAAAACACAGAAAGACACCTTATTGAGTATGTTGGAAAATATGTTTTTCATATAAATATCACAAAAATATGCCATGGTGCATATGATATGTTATCATATAAACAAAATATTACATTATTCTGGGATAAAATTCAGCTTCCACTATGCGTTCTCTTTCTATAGATTCATTTGTGAATTCTGAATCAAATAAATTATTTTATGATATTGCACTGCTAACTTAATAAACATATATTTGCTGAAAATAAAACCTTTTGAAAAATAGTTGTCGTTTACCCATTGCTTATAATCAGTAAAATTCTATAAAAAGGTTATTTTATAAATGAGTTTTCTGCATATTTATATTAGTCAATATTTTCCCAGATTAAATATCTTTTTTGAAAATCGACAACAGAGTTATCAATCCCAGATAAAATCGACTTAACTTTCAACTCATTAAATTTATCTGCGATGATCAAATAGTATTTTCTGTTATTATCTGATATAATAATCATGAACTTTTGAAGACAGTAATCGGTCACAGATGCGTATTTTTTTCTGGTGTGTTTTCACGTTGCTGTAACTATGGTGACATATGAATAAAGAAGATACTACAAAAACGAAAAATAAATTGCAGCACTAGGTTAAGAGTAGAAAACCTAATTCTAATAATATATTTTTATCTGTGGCGGGAATGTTTTCCACGGGAAGCAGATAATTAGTGTGAAAAATGATCGCGTCTGACTGCGGCGCTGTCTTACTATTGCATAAACCGGATCTGGGGCGCGTGACATAAATTGGATAGCGCCACAAGTTCTCAATATAAATCAGTGTGATGTCCCTGAATAACATTATGATTAAATTAAAATTTAATATCATAATGTTTCATTTTAAATGTTTGAGCTATTTTTTAGTAATGACACATCGGCTTTCTTCAAAAATTATTCGTGTTCTCTATTAACGGGGGATAATTGGTAATGACGATGATTGAGAAATTATGAATCAGTTGCACTTTGAAAATACTATATAAATAAATAAAATAAAGTTTTGCCATTATATAACCAATTTTTTTCGGTTCACCTATCAATATGTTGCCACAATTATGAAAATTATTCATTCAAAATCAGTCATTTGGACTATTCATATAAGTTCTAACTTACGTAGTTATTCTGGTATGGTTACAATTAAAATATATTACTTTGTTTAAGTTTGAAGTAGAAAACTTTGTTAAGTTTCCTGAAGTATATAATTTTCAGAATAAAGTTAATTACCTAGTTATAAATTGAATTAACTTGAATGAAAAACAAGTTTAATTAGGAAATTAATTAACACATAACATCGTGGCTTTGTCTAATTATTCCTTTGAAGTTTTCGTTGCGAAATGTAGAAACTTCTTTGGATCGGTACTGTTAGCGATGTCAGAACTAAATATTTTACTCTATGTACATTTATAAGTAAGTTTCTTTGTCTTTGATTAAAACATAATAATTATAATAAACATATGGGAAAAAATATTAATGAATAGTTAGGTATGATTAAAATGTACTTACGTACCTACCCTAGAGTTAAAAACATTAATTGTACTCGTGTGAATTCTGTACTCACCATCTAACTGACGTTTTATTACAGAGAATGAGCTCTGTCTCACTCGTATTTCTTTCGAATTTCAAGGCTTACGAAGTCAGTCATTCAGTGACAGATCAACGTACTTATATTTATTGTGAAATGTTAAACACACTATAGTAGTATTTAACTTATCGGCATTTTTCTATGCAACCATATTATCGTTTTAAAGTATTTGTTGTTAGAGTAAAAATATCCTACTAATATGACCTCGACACTGCAGTCCCAATGCTTTATCATCTAGGTCTTATGACAGCCGCAAGAAAACAAAAAATAGTCCATTGACATATGGATACGTTTGCGAACCTTGTTATAAGAAATTCAGAATAGCTTTGTTACAAGATCTCGTGAATTTACATGGCGAGTATAATAATATGTGTGAGTTACCGACCAAGCGTTGTATCGGGAAGCTAGAAGCTATCTTGTCGCAGTCGACCAAACGAGTCCCACTAATGACCGAATAATATAGGACGATGATCGATCAAGGTGTGACGACTTCCTGTCGATGCATTTTCAATTTGATCTTGATTCCTGCCACGAGAAGATTTACACAGTCATAATTGAAATTAGTCATATTATAATTTGTAGATTTTTAGGTCTTGTTTATTGACAAAGTTAATAATTCACAATACGCTGCATTTGGATCAGTTTATAATTATGTCAAAAATTTACGAGAACCAATTTTAAGCTATTCACTAAACATATTTGAATAAATTCGGCAAGCGGCGTGAAATTATATGGGAATTTATAATATCAAAATTAGTCACGATATTTAATTATACGAAAAATATGGCAAAGCTAAGATAATCGCTATGCTGTAGTAAGTATGTATAAATATGTACAAATATATACTCCCAACCAGGACCGTGTCGTTCTGATACCCAAATTGTGCACCTCACGAGGGCGCCGAAATTTTATGGGCGTCTTTTCATAGTAAAAATTAAATAAATTCGCCACTAATTTATACCCTCATAATGAAAACAACCATACTATGAAAACATAATATACTTACATAAAATACTTTGAAAAGGGGCAGAACGTTATAAACGTCCTAATCAGTGAAAATATGTAAATAGGTGGGACAAAAAACCTTTTGAACAGGGGCGCCCCTGACCCTCGGCGCGGCACTGATCATTTCTATTAATATTAAATTCGACCTTTCATTTTCTATAAGATCATTGGTAGTTTTTTTTATTTTAATTACAAACAATGAGAACCTTCCTAACCTATTGTCAACAGTTCCGCATATTCTTATTAATAAGATAATTAGATGACTTATCGGTTTTGGCAATCTTCCTCGGTTTATCAATTCACTGGCAATCTTATATCACTCACCAACAGAGAATATACAGAGTATGTGATATTATTATATAATAACTATATGACCTGCCTATAAATAATTGTGGGTTTGAAATAAATATAAAAAATATGTGTAACCTCTATAAATCGAATCGTCAATTATGTTATAAACGTTTGAAAATATGGAAGTGATCGAGATATAATATTTATTAGATGCTTTCATAATCACTATAAACGCATAATCATTTTGAAATGTGGAGTTCACACATTGGGCATGCTATGTCAGTAACTTAAGGATTAAAACTTTATTGAGAATGCTCTGGAGAAAGAACAAATAGTTCGAGTTTCACAGGGATCATTAAGTAATAAATTCATTGAAATATAAAGTTGAAGAGAATGAACATTTTTCGAATTTTAGAAGATTTTACAAAGTAAAATAATAAAGCAAATTTGTGTACATATATAAAAAAATTAAATACATATCAATATCTAAGCCACTAATTGTTTCTCAACAGCAGGCGGCTCACAGAGCTGGTGATAGTAAAGGCTCAGTCCGAAGACTCCGGGGTGTACGAGTGTCAAGTCGTTGAAGAGGGAACGAGACAAAGAGTTAACCCTCGGTCTTCTAAAGCAACACTTACCGTACAGGAGAATCCTCCAAATGAAAGCCGTAAGTGATTAATAGAATAATATTTGAAATCAATCTGATCTAGTCTAAGAATTACATTGCAATATCATTTAAACAAATTATTCTTTGAATTTATACATTCAATATATGTCAATTCAACTTTATGTCAATTCACTTTCCACTGATTAAATATTGTACCATATATTATATTTTTACTATCGATTGTTTAACTTTAATCATGGATTAAGGCAGTGATGTTTATGTACCTCAAGTCATTGGTTATATAATAGTTTCAAAACAAGTAACTGCGTTATCTCTTTAGATTTGTGTCTATTTGCTGTCAGATACACTTATATAATACATAAAATCCATCAAATACCAGTCTCTATTTCAATTCTTGAGACTATCTATAAGTTTCATAAGTACTAAAGCTTATGGAATGGGGAAACTATTTAGTGACAAGAAATTGTATTTTTAGCAACAAGAACAATAGAAATATGTTCTTATAAAAATTTATTGAATATGTATCCTCAAATTATGTTATTTCAAAACGTTAGTGATTATATTAATAGAAGAATAGAATATCAATCAAAATGACATAATACTATTTTTGATTATTACAGAAATGTGTCCTATGCTGGATCCCAGCTCCTTTTGTTTAAATGGCGGAACATGTATTTTCATCGAAGAAGTTCGAGAAGCTGCTTGCAAGTAAGAAAACTAATTTTTTACATTATATTTAACAATTATTAATACACATCTATTTTATTTACACCTACTGTCTACTGAAGATTATAACTGTGAGTCTTACTCCAATTTAATAGAAGCAATTCAAAATGTGCTTACTTAAAGTTAGGAATGAAATGGTTTTTTATATAACATACATTTATTTAGGCAAAATGTAATCATTTTATTATTTTTTTTTTATTTCTATATTAATATAGAAATAAATGATTCAGAAAAAAATATCTTTTTGCAAGCTATCGTGAATTTTTTACTGAACCTTTTGCTCTTGACTTTAACATAGTAATAATTTTTTTTTTATATATACTATATCTATAAAGACACCGACCATTGTGAACTACACAATATGAAGGCATTTCAAGAGATTGTTTTCAGCTCACTTCTTTTTTACTGCATTGAGAAAGTATGAAAAGAAAGCGTATTGATTTAGCTATGATATTCAAGTCGATAAACATTATATTCGAAATAGTTTGAAATTTCAATATTTCTATAAAAATGTGTTTCTTTGCAATATAATAATAAGACATCCGTATAAAATAAATTAATTTAATGAATTTTAATGTTGTTTTGAGATAAATATAATTTAATAGCTTGTTCATTCCAGTGTTAAAATGTATTATCAAGAGACAATAATTTTGCTAGATAGGAATACAGTAAAAATAACGCATAATTTGTTTCAGGTGCCCGGACAGCTACAGTGGACAGCGATGTGAGAACAAGGATGTTTTGAATCATACCAGTATGTATCGTTTCTACACGTGCACACTGGGCCTTACAATGTCTGACTACTGTTAAATAGTTTTCAACACAATGTGGTTGAAGTAATCTTCCAGTCATGGTTATTTATTTGGTGTAAAATATTGTCTTATAGGTTGATATTTTCTTTGTACCTATAAGTGCGGAGGGAAAACGAAGAACGTTTTGTTAAGAAACAGTTGTGAATTAAAGAAAGTTATTGTTGTGAAGTGACATTTGAAAAATTATTATGGACAAAATGTTATTTATAAAAAGTTCAGTAAACTTTCACGAGAAAAAGATGTGGCTTATAGCATTCAAAATCTAATGCGCACACGGAAACATGTGGTGTTAGTTCATTTGCAACTATTGCAAATAAGAATTAAAAATAAATCTGAAAAGTTTTCACTAAAAACAGATTTTATTAAAAAAGATCATGCAAGATGGCTTTCATAATATAATTTGTTTGGTGAACTCGCGTAACTTGTGACCAGTATAATTATTAACCAAAGGAAGCTTTTTTACTTCCTGCAACTGCTAATGAACAGTATTAACATTTTTTACAAAGCTAACTGAAGAAATTTCAGTTTCGTATAAATGTATATGAATCCTCATGTAAGATATGTAATTATATTGGGTGAAGACTAAAACCCTATTACTTTTAAACGACAACCCAAATACGTAGATTTTATACAACGGGACCGATAGTTTCATTTTCCTTTGTTTTTATTGCAGTCATATTATAATATTTCTGTACAAAATCCTATAATTTCATTGTTATACACTATTTATGTCTAATAAAATATAATTTATTTATGCCAATGTTATAAGAAATGAAAAATCTCATAAATTACTTTTAAAAATCTCACAGCAAATGAGCTCTTGAAAAGCGGGTAAATTCCACTGTATATTTTATGTTTTATTATGTGTACGAACATCTACAATAAAAACATGAGTGTCAAATGAAACTGAATTATACAAAATGGTTTTTATTTTATTTACCATAATGAATATAACCCTTGATTCTATGAGACCAATAATGCTTTCATCTGAGAATGACCAATGGTCAACAATCGACTACTGTGAATTTCAACAGCTTTGATTTGAAGAATCTATGGTGGGTACTACTTTTCCATTTAACAAAAATTAAAAAAAACGCTTTTCTATAATGTAATTATGTGTTTTGTAAACAACTCTCACCTGTGCACAAAGTTTGGAAATAATCTATGATATATTTAAATTAACATTACTGACTTCACCTAATTTAAAAGTTGATTGAAAATAAATTTTGTATGATTTTTTTCAATGTTTAGTAAGATCTAATAGTATTTACAGAATAAAACTACATGATTATGTAATTTAGCCGCATTGTAAGCTTACTCTTTGTTGTGAGATTATCTTTGTATTTTATGGGACTTGGTATGTTTTTAGCTTCATAGATTGATTTGTACCCTCATGTATTTAGTAAGATTGATAAGTCACTCTAAGGTCAATGTTTCATTGGTGTTTTTTTGATATACAAAATTTTAGGAAAACAATACTTAATATTGCCAGTATGGGCATTGACCTTAAAGAGACACACCTTCAAATGACAAAATAAAATGTATCTATCAATGGTCTAAAAATGTATAAATTGGTTTCGACATCAACTGAATTGTAGAAACTGCTCACTATTATGTATTGATTGCACGCAATATTTACTAACATTAAAGTATAATATTTTTCTGGTGTGGTATAATCGGTATTTGTAGTTTGTAATGATTTCATGTATAACAAAATTGATGAGACATCAATATTAATAAGAATAATATAAATGATTTGTAATTAGAAAATAATAAGCATGTTAACATATTTATGAAAAAAAACATCTATAATATTAACTTTTAACAATTAATTTGTCATTGTTGTGTAAAAGATGAAACCCAAAAAAAAATAAAAAAAAACAAGCTCTAGTTTGAAATTAAATGCTATTCACCTTGATTGTGTCCATATTTAACAAAAAAAATAACAGTATGTCTTAGTTTAGTAAAATACTGCATTATCTCTATTTATTAATGAAATATTTAGTGTTAACACATTTATTTTGCTTAAAGTTCAAATTAAGAAATAAAATTTCAAAACTGTCATATTATACTTATTGATTCGAAATATTGTATTACATTTTGCTACTTTCAAAAAATGTGTTAATTTCACTGTTGGAACGTAAAATTCTGAAAATGAAATAAATTTTTTGTATTATATTAAATTGAGCATACTATGACCTATCATTTAACTGTATTTTTAGCTTCTCGTTATTAATTTATCTTGTAAATCAAGAATTCTCAATTTGTAACAACTTTAAAGAAAATAATTAGAGTTCTTTTCTTTCAGATGACGATGATATTTCTTCCTAGTCTTAAGATGCAACGTGAAATTTGCAGTTGCAGCTTGGTGCTTATTGAAAATACTCATATTGTTACTCATTCAAGAAAGAAGAAACTTTGGAAAAAATCGCTATCTTATTTTTTATTAATAATATCTGGCATTTTATCAAATTCTTGTTTTTGCATTAATGTAATCAATATTCACATATGTTTCCTTCTCAGATGTTAACAGTAAGTAACTTTAGATCACTTATATTTACAGCAGAGGGATGATACATAAGAGATGATCCATGTAAATAGTGAAATAATTTTCAACTTAATTGGTAAACTTTTCAAAATAAATAGTACCTAAAACTGGAAAATAAACTATTTGACATTGATATCAAATATAGGTCATAGTCTTGTAATTATTGATGTTATCAATAAACTGAATAACTGAGAGCCATTATAACAAGAGATGACTTTTTATTCAATTGAAAGAAAATTAATTTAAATGTGTAAATGGATAGATTAATAATTTATTATCGCACAAGGATAAAACGAAAGATTTATGTGGTATGAGATTGTAAGGATATTAATACGAGGACGTTGAAAGAATCTCTAGTGAGATTTGAAGTCCATAAAATAGAATTTCTTTAAATACTTTAGGATGGTAAAAATATCAAAGATTGGACAGCTATTTTGAGGAAAGAAATCTTCTAATTTGTGAATTGTTTTTAAATAAAATATTGATTAATTATTAAGTACTTATTAAGTTTATCATTTAAGATTTTTCTTATTTAACATAATTATATGGTGTCCAATGACAGTAAATTTTCAAGATGAATTGGTAAATTTTTATTAAAATGAAATAGTTTTGGTATATAATTATATTGAGTCAGATTCTGTGATCTAGCTGCCACTTAGTTTATGTTGTAATTTGATCTCGTTGAAAAAAATAGGAAGGGTAGGATTCTCTTGTTTATTTGTTACAATATTTTTATATTAAATTTTATTTATAGCAAGTGTAAGCCTTTATCAAAGAATTTAAGTAGATTTGTGTACAAGCTGATCCATGTGTTCAATTTAACCAGTCAAATATAAATAAATAATAATAACGTAGCATTGGGACTATCACAGAGTTGTTTCAGTTTGTTTGTCAATTAAAATATCACATCTATTACTTTGAAACCATTAAAATTCTTTGGAATTTATACAAAATAGCATTAATTGTTTACTAATTAATATTTTCGACTGATGGTGCTTGATGGAAATTGTAAACTTCCATATTCACATATGGAAGTTTACCAGTTTTAAATAATTTAGAATTTAATTGTTTACGATCACATTACACTCAACTATAAATTTTGCCATTTTTCTGTTTTATCTTGGTTGAAATGGTACACAATAACATCTAGGATTGAAACCAGTGCGAAATGAACTGTATACGCATAGATTTTTTCATAAATTCGTGAATGAGTTTTTTAGAATAAGGGATTTGACCATAGTTATGGAAGTTTGAGATTTTTAAATCATTTATCTGGACCCATATTTTATTGAAGAATTTTTCCAAAAATGTCTTTAAACATTAATATACGAGTATGAAGCATCATTCCTATGTATGTAAGTACATAAACAATTTAGAATGACTAATAAAAGGATAAAGTTTTAGGGCCATATTTTGATAACTGATTTTTGTATTTAAAATTAATAAAACTGTACATGTAGCATAAAAAATAATGTAGGCACATTTACGCAGTAAAAAATGTTGATCTATTCGTAGCACCTATGTGATAAAAAAACCACCATTTTGAAAATCAAAGTAATATTTTAGAGCTTTTAAAAATATATTATGATATTAATGTGTAACAGCCTCACCAAGTAAACATTATCTATTCACAAGTTATTGAGTAATTAAGTGTTTATTAGTCTTATGAATAGACAAGTCATGTTCCAATATTCATAAATATAGAAAGAAGTCAGGTTTTCCTAGATAAAAATTTCTTTTGAATTACAGTTATTAAATATATGATACTTTATTTTATTAATTCGTAAACTTTGTAAAAACATGTCAATATTGATGAAGATAAAAAGTAAAAGTTTAGTGTCCGAAATTAAAAATTGGTAAAAAAATTATTTCTATTAAGATTTGAACCTAGAAACCATGCATGTTTTAAAATCACGATGTGGAATTTTTTGCCGCTTTCCTAAGTTAAAATAGAAATGGTGCGAAAAATAAATGAATAGAAAAATTCTGTTTTATAGATCAATTTCATGTCTAGTACTGTTTTTAACTTTTTCTGAAATATTCAGAATGGAAACTAATAATCTCAAAATACTCGGTCAAAAGAAAGTCCGTTTTTTGAATATGATAATGTGCTGACGTTGTTACATTTTATTCTGTACTATAAAATGTAAATCCAAATGATCAGTCAAAAACATTGTATGAAATAAAAGATTAAGTATACTGATAATCAAGCAGTAAAAAGCATGAATTTGTTTTGGAGAAGAAATTATCATTACTATAATTCTTTTTGTAAAATTTTCATTTATATTTCAACTTTTGAAATCCATGGATTATGATCCATAAATGACGACGATGGCAATGATGTTCGTATTATAAATGGATAAACATAACACACAAAAATATGGCAATGCGCATCTTTTAAAAAACTTTAAAAGTTTTACCGCTTCCTCAAAATTTTATTACATTGAATAATAATGGGCACATCGTTATTCATCTGAGAAAGTTCTGGTGTCTCAAAAATTCTCAGTCTTCAAAATTTCTAATAAGTCATTTTAATTAGATGTAATGTTATCTAATGCAATAATTTTATATCAAATCAAAATGTAATAAAATCTGTTAACTTTCTGAGGTGCTATAATAAATATTAAACATAGTTTTGGATTATCGAAAGACGTGTAGATAATGAGTATGTGATTATCGGCAGTTGTCAAACTGGTATTCTTGCAATACTTAATGGCATATATAGTGAGAAAACAAACCCAGTATATACCCTCTTGATACATTGATTTCTTTTGGTAGTGAGTTTGCCATTGATGATTTAAATAGAATATATTATATTAAAATAAATTGAGTACTGCTTATAAATAATTATCACTAAACACGTGTGCGGCTAGAAAAAATAGCCACTGATTGTTCCATGTTCCCGCCTAATTGTAAGCGTTGTATTGAATCATTCAGAAAAGAAAAATATGACTATCTGAAATAAAATATTACTATTGCTGTTATTGTAATGTACTTAAAATTCTCTGTTGTTATACAATTATCAAATACAATATATTATGTGTATCTACTACCTCCATATTGATTAGTTTGCCATATAAACACTTTGCTTTTTTGATACAGTAGCAATTATAATAATTATTATGTCATGGATCCAAATATCCTTGAGAAAAAAATCTTCTTAGGTAATTTACATGTGAACCATGATTTTTGTAGTTGGTGTTGAAATATTTTTCAAGAGCAAATGCGATTTTGAAGTCAAAAGGATTGGTACATATGGCCTGTGTCACATGATAAAGATTTGTTGGAGATCTAATCTATATAGTCTCTGATGTTAAGATCAGTTATCATTATGCAATGACTTTTGTAACCTATTGCATATGAAGAAAATAAATGTGTTTATACAAAGACATTTAGATAGAATTACGAGATAATCGACATTTGTTGAGATCCAATTATATAGACTACGGAATGGGCTATACCCTTTACACAATTCTTAATAACACAAGTAATATTGTAGATCACCACTGAAAAATACTTTCGTACTTTTCACTGAACTTAAAAATGTTTTGTACATATATTACGGAACTCTGTCTAGATCCACTAATACTGAAAGTTATTTTTGCCGTTAAAACGATATTTATAATCTCACCAATATAATTCTGACCATTTATTCCTTGAGTGTCACATTTTTTTATCTTCGTATAATTTAATCAGCATAGGTTAGCTAAGGTGATGAGACTTGACATTAGTATTAAGGAATGGAAAACGTATGCCCTATTCATCTGTGACGCTTTTGTATATTTATAAATTGATTAAATGTTAAAATTAGCAAAATGTACAGTATTATTTTGTAATATATTTATGAATTTAAATAAAAAAAATGATAAACGTGAATAGTTATTCTAAATTACCTTATTCAGTCAATGAAACTCAAAAAAATACATTTTACAGTGAAATGCTATTTATTGCAAACTTTAATCTCAGCATTTTAAATGAATAAAAGTAGATAGAATTAAAATATAGTATTTTATATGATAACTGTTGGCTACTAACTTAATTTAGGTTACTTACATTCATTTATAAAACAGAATTCATCTAACATCGTATTCTTGTTTGTTCAATATGAACAATACGAAATAAATTTAATTAGTGCAAGCGACTTCAAAATATTAATGTCTGCTATCATTAGAGTTACCAACCATTCCAGATTGGCTGAGATTGTCCCAGAATTGAAGTTACTGTCCAGAATGTCCCAGTTGAATGTCAAATTGTCTCGGAATCTCAGGGAAAGCTTTCGACCAAGATCAACTACTCATATAATCATTAAAAATGAAAAGAAAAACATAAAACACTGTATACTTAATTATTTTTTGAACATTAAGTAAAATCCTCGAAAAACTGGGTATGTTATATTAAGTGCTTTCCCACTGAAAAATATTGTTAAATTACATAAATATAATTTTTATATCCTAGAGTTGTCACAGAAAAAAATGGTAACCGTAGCTATTACACACAAGAGTACACGGTTAGTCCTCATTATTTGTGATTGCTAATGTATACGTATACAATGTTGTTTTTAGGAAAGAAATATAGCGATAGCCATGTTACAAAACTGGAGGGGAGTGATTATGAAGTAAAAATGCGATACTTAGCACATAGTATATATTTTATGATAGGCTACCAACTCTTGCATAAGGAATATTTAAAGAGACAAATCGTCACTATGGGATTGGTTTGTCGAATAGACTAATCGTCAATTCATTCAGAAGGTGGAAAACAAATTTCATTTAAATACATACAGGTAATCACAGGAAGTTATCAGAGCTATTCTTTTTATACTATATGATTTCTGTATAATGGAACAATAGAATTATATTATATATAAAGATAGAATTACGGTATATAATATAGTACAATCTAATCTATTGAACACTGTTTTGTTTTTCAAATCACACCCCGTGGATATTCGATAAATCAAACCTATAACTTTGAAATATTATAAATACTTCATTTCAAATGAATACCAACATTATATCGTTAATCTTGTATAAGCTTGGAAATGTGAAATATAAACATAACAAATAAAATAGTATTACCTATATTGTAAAATAAAATTATTTCGTGAACAAAGGGTTGTGACATTGTGAAAGATAGAATGATATAGCTCTGCATCTTAAATTAAATAATATTTTTTTTTAATTAAAAATTTGCTAAAGACATTAATCATAAAAGAGGATCATAAAAAGTCATTGAAGCTATGCAAATGAGAGTGTACAGTAGACCACAATATTTTCAATGATTTTATGTGTGCTTTTATGGTACATGTATAAATAAATAAAAGGTAAGTAACGACAATACATCCACATTAAAAATAATAGCTAAACTTTTGAAGATTGATGATCTATTGATGGAAGTTTGAAAATAGTAAATTGAAAAAAAAAATTAACTCATGAGCTCAACATTAGTTATGAATGTCATGTCAGCTAGATAGTAAGAAATAGACTAAACATTGAAAATGATGTATAAGGTGTTGTCTCAACGTAAGTGCAATAATCATATAAAATATTAGATTGGAATTACATAATAGTCGTGATTCATGAAAGGTGAAAAACAACAGACTAGAGTAGCAGAGTCCAAGATGGTAATCTAAAAATATATCTGGAGGCAAGTTGGATTTATTGATATTATGACAATACATTGGATTTGTTTGTGTTTTGCAATGATTTTTTTTTTGTGGATGGACTATCATGATTCACATTAATTCTTATAAAGTTATTTAAAGTCTCATGAAAAATAAAATAGGACTCACAAAAGATAGAGAAACATCACATGGGTATTATTTCATTAAATATGTAATAACACTTAATACAGTTGGTAATAATAGTAATAAAAGAAATTCAAATTGTCACTGATATCACTTTAAATTATTCAATCAAGTTTAAAATTGACAACTGTTTCCATCTTGTGTAGACTAGTCGAAAATGATTTGAGTTTAACATTTTGAGAGTTTGATATGACAACTGGCATGGCCTCACTCCACTTTTCTGGAATCTGGCAATCATTAACAACATGCATGAGAATATCGAATGAGCATCTACAATCTAAAAGGGGAAGATAAGATACGGTGGCTGCTATTTGGAGCATAACTTCACGAATCTCTTGCTGTATTTTTTTCAATTCTTTTTTGCCGGTTAGTTCTTTGTTCTCAGCAGTCAATCCAGCATCACCTTCTTCATATTCTAAATTGAAGTCCCAACATTCCATCACTTCTTTTGACTGCACATTTGTAATTATAAGAGATAGTTTTTTAACTTTTTTATTTACAAGCCAATCTGTAAGAAAAATTGATAAATTATTTTCAATCATAATTTTTAAAGGTGTTTTTTACTAGATTTAAGATATTTGTCGTACTACAGACAAATGGTAGTGCGTCAGGCATATTTACTAATAATTAAGATGAATTAAATGCAATACATTTAATTCATATTTCATATCATACACAAATTCTACAGCATTCATAATATTCTTTAAAAGTGAACATCAAAAAATTCACTAATATCTAAAAAACATAACGTTAAGAAATAGTTAGATTATAGGCAATTGTTATTATTTTCTAGAAATTCAGTAATCGACATTTTTATAAGAAATAAGTAGGCTTATGAATAAAAAAAATTTTGAGACAAGTAACAATTGCCTCTGAAAATAATATGATAAAGATTTTAAATATTATAACAAAAACGGTAAAAGTGGCAACAAGATGTTTTACTGAAGTTAGTCACAAAACTTGTGTGTTTTGTCCTACCAACTTAAGAAATATTGTCTGATACGTCAAATAATGATCGAAGTTATATTTCACTTTAACCATTATTTCGATACATAACTCGTAAAGATACAATCTAAATACATCACGGAAAGTTTTGAATTTTTTCATTAATTTTAAGCGAAAATATCACGAATGGATCATGGTTGGGTTTGGGTTTCTTTAAAATAACTTCTCGTATTTGAGAAAGGCAATATTTAGTTTAAAAAATTGTTTCGGAGAGCCAAAATGCTGCATTCACAATAAACATTAATACTTAAAACTAGCAGTGTGTTTGTGTGAGTATGGTGTTTATATGTGACTGTAGTGCTGTCAACTTAATAATATGTGTTGTGAAATTTTCGCTGCCATTTTTTTATCGTACTCTAATTGCGATTTTAACCTTTATTTTAGTTTTAGCATACAGATCTACATACCTTCACTTTGCGAAAGGAGATTATTAAGAAAGTTCTTAATTTCTAGGTCTTCTGACATTAGTATTGTAAGACCATATTGCTGCTGTGCTTTAAAAGATTCTGGGGGGTATAGACCTCGTTGAAAAAGAATAGAATTCACGCCGAATCCTGTAAACACATGTCATAATATACATAAATAAAATCTTAATGATACAAAATTGCCCAAAATCACACAACTACTCCAGTTGTTGTTACACATCACTTGCTGCTAGCATACTCTAAAAATATGATCTAAGTAAAACCCATCATAAGAAATAAAGTTTGGCTTTCACGTAAATCAAATTAAAGCTTGCCAATTACTCAAGACCGAAGTGCGTAACTATGTACTTGTAATGTATAAAATTATAGAAAAATTTTAATACAAAGGGGCTTACTTAAATATTCACAAATTATTTGTGCTGATCCACGTAAGGTAACCGCATTCTTAGTTTGCTGTTCGGTTTCACACATGACTATTGATGTGCAATATTAAAGAATGATATATGAATTAAACTATTTTGAAAGCGGCAAAGACGGTTGAGCGTTGAAAAAATCCAATGTCAAAAGTTGTGTTTTATTGTTGCCAGTGCATATTTGCCGTATTCGAACAAAGTATGTGTAAGCAAAATTGAAAGTATACATTAAAATTGCTTAAACTAAATTATACTTTATAATATTTTAAAACCACTAAATCATAAAATTGCGAATTAATTTAATTTACGTCTATGTGTTATCAGTCCGGAAAAAAATACTTAGAATATTCTTTTATTTAATATTAATGTTGTTTTATAAATAAAAATAGACATCATCAATAATTAAATAGACATAACATTTCAATTATAAAGTTATAATTAATTAGTAATTATTGTGCGTAGTAAATATTTACTTGATTAATCTATTTTTTGTATTTTTCTTTTTTTTATTATTATGTTTAAGCACCACTACAAAAATATTTCAAACAGTTCATTTTAATTTTATTTAATTATCGAAAAGTCATTGCTATAGACCAGGGGTCTTAGAACTTTTTAGCCTACAGGCCATTTTGACTTGTTTACTAAGTCTTAAAGACCTAGACCCAGCTAACTTATCATACCAAATTACTGTCGTTTATACACACTTATTACTGTGGACCGGATTGTTGGTGCTCAGGGGCCGTAGTTTGAAGATCCCTGCTATAGACTCACAATATTATATGACTATTATTTATGTTTCAAGAAGTCACTTTCAGATACATTGCCATCAATACTACAAGAATACGTAATTCGATTTTTTGGCTTATGTAATGTTTTAAAGTATAGTTAAAAATTTTACAATTTCATGTATCTGGCACATTTTTGTATTCAATATTGAAAAATTTCGTTAACGATATACTTTTACTAAGCAAATCAGGAAAATATTTACGATATAAATTTTATTTTTGTTTATTTATGTTGTGGCTATTACAATAAATTCAAAACTTCTTTCTAAGGCAAAGGGCCCGAGGCAGGTTTATTGATCTATTAGGTGAGAATGATTACAGGCCTCTATTATTATAAAAAAGAAAATGTGCGAAAAATCCAAATTACTTATTTAATGAATGTTTGCAAATCAATATAAAACAACAATATTTTTTGTAAATAGTTTGTGATTTTTTTGTAAACAATACCTTAAAGGTTTTCTGCATTTATTTCGCAATTATTACAACTAAACAAAAATGAAATTATACTTAGAATTGTTATATAAGTAAAAGAAATCATCAATAACCATTCATATGAATTTTTTAGAACATCATTCGTGCTTTATATTGTTTCTGAATTATGTTATGGGAACTGTTTGATGGATCTTTCAAGGTATAATCTGGCTATAATACTTCATCATTAGCAACATAGTCAGCATAATATATTATGCATGTTTTTTAATGATATTACATTTTAAAAGCCTGGATAATGCTACTTACTTGTTGGCTTTCCACAATGCTCTTTTAGTGGTAATATATAGGATATACAATGTAAGCATTGAAGTTTTGTATTTTTTAGCTGGATGATTTAGAAAAAAACTTTCAATTGGTTTGCTGGTTAAAAAAAAAAACAAACAAAATATTGTGTATATCAGTGCTACACATTTATTGGGGATTCCATATTAATCATAGTTAAATATTCTTTCATGAGATTTATGAACATGCGAAAACAAATATTTACCGAATTTAAGTTGATTGACTCATTTAAAATAGCTGTGACATAATCATATTTTCGTTGTAAACATATTTTTGACATCTGTGACATCTGTATAATTTCTATATCAGTGTAATTATTTGAATAAATTTTGGAATCCCAAGTATTTTTTTTATCATTAACAAGAATAAATAAAAGCCTCAAAAAATTATAGCTAAAACCTGAATGTGTTAAATGTAAGTGTTTGTTTATCCCATGCTTTAAAATATAAAGATATTTCTCTTTAGTGAGACAAATATCTTTCCGATTTTTTATATTTTCACATATACTAGAAAACGAAAAGGTAACATTAGTAAGGTGGTTAAAAGGTAAACAGAAGCCATATTCGGTGTATAATTTGAGGTTGCAATGTTCTCCATAAGATATAAAAATTTGATTGTATTTATGCGTTACGGATAATGTTTTCAGTGTAAAATATAAGTCATTAATATCAAATTGTCCAGGATTCAATGCAGATATTCTGTTGTCTTTTGTTTTAAAAATTAATGTTGCTATTGTTTTGATATTTAATGAATGATTGAACATGTCTAAATATGGAATTAATCCTAGTGATGGTGAATCTTTTAAGTATTCTGATAATGAAAACTGTAAATCAGACTTTATGAGTTCAGTATTAAGGATATTTTGAATTATCTCAGGATCAAGATAAATACATCTACTATTTACAGTAAAATAAGCCCACTCGTAGACTTCTTGTGTAAAATTTAAAATTAAATCAGAAGTATAATCATTTCGTTTTATGTCCACTGATGACAAATCTGACAAAAGACTTTTGAAATATCTGTATGATAATTCAACAATAGTTTTTTGATTGTTGATTATATCCGTAACACTATCATCAAAATAGTTTGATTCATAGTTTGTACAAAAAAAAGGCATCTGAAATTTTTTAGGTAAGGTATGAATATAATCTGACCAAAACGTATGCTTCGCTTCACATATTTTAAGGTAAGCTACATAAAATGATAAAATTTCCTGACAATTGAACATTTTTGCCACCTTCGAGTTGTTTTTATTGGTTATGAATATTTTCATGAAATCAGCATCTTTCTGAAGGGTGTGCATATTCAATATTAATTTGAAGGGTACTTCGAGTAGAACATCTCCGGCAGCAATGTTCTCCATTGCCCGAACACCACGACCAGTTTCTTGAAAGTCTGCAAGGCATATTTTTTTACATTTCATAAAACCATTAGCTTTTATCCATTGATTTAGGGATAAAATTTCACATTGATGATCCAGTGATATGGGGGGAATATAAGATTTATTTTGTTTCTGCTTTCGCTTTCGACAAGTACGCCCCATGGTACTGTGTTAAACCTTTCGATGAAGTTATTAAACAATTGATTAAGAACACGTAGGTATCATGCCTCATTATATGAAAGCACGCCACTATATATATATATATATATATTTTTAGTATTGTGCTAGAAATCTTTTAAATCTGTCAGCTAAGTGACATTACTACGACAGATATTTTGTAAAAATGTGACAGTGACAGATATACCAGCGATCAAGAAATAATATTCCTTTTCTGTTTTGTTACATCTATTATAAATTTACTATAACCTTCAACAGGAATGTTTTAGAAAGAAAAGTAGATATTTAGTTAATTATATTCAATAGAGTATCAGTAAACTTAAAATAGTACGGTAGATTATAATTTGTAAGTTTTTACATCTATATTTTTTAAATTAATCGTCAACCATATGTGGAGTATCGAGATATTGGGAAATACTTGTCACTTCATATGGCAACTTTATTCACAGCTGATTTAGAAGATGTGCTCTAGTTACTAGTTACGATGGTGTTTGGTTGTCAATTTAAAAATTGATTGATAATAATATTATGATTTATTAAACAAGATGGCATTGCGTTTGCTCCATTATGGTCCAGGAAATGTGATGTATTCAAATAAGATTAACTTTATGTATGTCGTCAGACAACACTCTCAACTAGCACAAGCTGGGAAGAATTTTTTTTTCATTCGCCAACCAACATCTGTAGCACACAACTTGAGAGTAAGTATTAGGTAATCTTTGTTGATAACGCGGAGTGACGTGCTGTCGCATAGTAATATTTCAAATTCATCTGTTTGTTTCCTCGATTATGGTTGTACAATGTTATTCCACATGAACGTATGTGTAATTTACTAGTGTTTCAAATTGGGAATCATTTTATAGAGTAGATACGTTTTATTTAAGTATTCGGGTCCGAAAAGATTATGAGATGATTCTGTTATTGTTTATATCCAATTTTAGGGGTACTTATTTAGTAAGTCATAGAACTTGCAAAATTATCACTATTCACACATGCGCTCGCATAGTTTGTTGTTTCAATGTTAATTGTCAATGCAGCACTTCAAAATAACACCAAAGCCATTTTTGCTACTGATAGAATAAAGTGTTTATTATTGATCACAAAATGTTCATCATTTATCCTTTGTTTATATAGAAGCTAGCACTGTAAAAATCTACACAGACTTGGCGAAATCTATTGGTAATAACAGGATCTGAGTCATGCGCATGTACTGTTAAAACATCAAAATACCTTACCTATTGGCATACAGTATTCTGTAGCTACCGATCTAGAT
This sequence comes from Rhyacophila evoluta, assembly GCA_022683975.1. Classification (NCBI taxonomy): domain Eukaryota; kingdom Metazoa; phylum Arthropoda; class Insecta; order Trichoptera; family Rhyacophilidae; genus Rhyacophila; species Rhyacophila evoluta. Next base: position 62,011 of record JAGVSQ010000020.1, read on the forward strand.
AACCAGAATCATGTATTTTGCAAAAGTTCTGTGACTAATTTAATAAGTACCCCGAAAACTGGATTTAATCCTATTCTTTACATTAATTTAATTTTAGCTACTTTGTATCACTAGAAACAATTTTACATTCCAGGCAATTTCAACTACCACTAGCGATGCTTCAAAAAATAATGCTCAAGGAAAACCGAAATTTGGTAATAGTATTTTGGCAGCAGTCTTATCCAGGCGAACTAAAATTTCTCAAATACCAACAGGTAAACCATTACATTTAGTAAAAATAGGCCTTTGTTTTAATTAAGGAATTAAGTAAGAAAAAAATGTAATTGATTTATAAGAATTGATTCAGATTTTCTTGTTTTGCTACCTGTTTTATACTATGTTTTGTCAGCTGGTATTAAATAGTTTTTCAATATTTGTCAACCAGAATTTCATGCCACCCCACATGAAAGTACATATACAGAAAATATCCAAAAATCGATAAATTCGGTGAAAACATTCCTGGGTAGTAATCCTGTTCTAAAATTGATGCATATTGTATGTGAAAGAAGTTGTATGAATCCAAACCTACATTCCTCAAATATTTCAAAACTAACATGTAGTCAGTTGGATCTTTTTTGCATATGGGTATTCGTCCAATTATTTGTTTCATTGTTAAATAGTGTTTACTAAGACTATTGTCAAGTTTTCAAATTAATAAGCATTTTGGTTGAATTGTTTTAAATTTTTTTCTATTATGAATTTAATCATTTTTCCTATGCTTCATAATGATTTTACGAATGACAATTAGATCAAAATGACATGGTAAGTTTTAACTACAAGTACTTCTGTGTTTTTAAAAAAATATCAATTAAGACTTAGTCATATGTTGCAATCACTAATGCAATTAATATTTATAATTTTTATACTAATTACAAATATGAAGATTTTTTTATGATTAAAATAACGATTACAGAAGTTGTTATTTATATCATTGTACACTCGCCAAAACCAGCAGAAATATTTAAATTTAAAAATAAAACTGTTTTCCTACATATGAAAATCTGTTATAGCAATTCAGCTTATTTCACTTTTCATGTAATGAATCTCATATTATTATTTTCGGGCTAAATGGTCAAGAATTGCTCCTTGCATGAGTTGTCTTCCTGTTAGCCTTGATAAAAGTAGCCGCTAGTAGAGAATCCATTATAAAATCTATGAAAACTAGATTGTTACTCCACAAAATTTAATACACATACACGACTGGTGACATGAAATGTGTTTGCAATTTATTTATGTTGTCTGCTGTCTTATATGTTATCAACTGTCTTAACAAATGCAGTATTAATCAGTAGATGTTGCTTTATGCATTTTTCACTTGAGATTGAAAGTTATATGGTTTATTAAACCTTCAGGCGCAATTACTTTAATTAACTATATTTATACAGTAGAAACTTGGTTTATGAGCATAATTTGCCTCAGAAAAGTGTTTGCAATCCAAAGCACTCATATATCAAAGTGAATTTCGCCATAAAAAATAATGCAAACTGAGATGATTCATAACTTAAGAATATTCATACAAAATACATACATAAATTTTCATATGTTTATAATTTTAAGTATGTTATTAAATTTAAAAATCAAATTTAATCATGGCTGGTGTCATGAAAAGAGGAGAGTTAAAATATAGAATGACTTTCATTGTCTCTAACAGAATCATTGATATCTTTGCTGCTGTATTTTTTTACATTAGTATTTTACATTTTTTTAACAGGAGGGTGAGATTGTCTTTTATGCAATTGTGACCAGACATTTCATTCTCTTCTGCATAATATTTGTAGTTTTTTTGAAATCTTTCTACAAAGAAGCTCGGGATACAAGAGTTCGCTCATTTATAATGTTATAATTTATTAAGATTTTTGCTCTTCTTTCAAAACACTTGCAAACTAAGTTAGGTACTCGTAATCCAAAGTTTCACTGTATGTATAATAATAGCTTGAAATAAATCCCAGGGTTAAATTGTATTTTTTATGGTAGGGCACTATTTCGTGCATGAAGAACATGCGTCCTTCCCTGGGACTGTTTCATAATCTGCATGCAGTGCAGATCATGAGTACTTGAAGAGTTAATTATAATGTTTCTTTCAAATGCTTTTATTTCTTATGATTTATGTACTCAAACATTTTTTTTATTTCACATGTTTTTTTTATAATGGATGATTGCAGTGTCCTTCCCTATTTTACTCCACATTAGTTATTATTAAAAGTTTTTCCTGGTTGCTTTGCTTTTTCCTTTCCTAATTTGAATGTCCTTGTATCCACATAATTTGTCCCTCATGGAGTTTCTCTCACTTCATGTTAGGTATCCAAAAGAGAGACTGCTTTCATCCAGGTGCATCTGTTTTTTCTCAAGAAGATGTGAACCTCGGGAAAAATGTCAAGTCTGTTAAGTCATCCGATATGCTGCGAGGAATGATGGCGTACATTTGGCCAAAGGTATACATTCTTTAAATTTTAAGTACATACGAAAGGAAAATATTTGAAAAATGTTAATTAAGCACTGATGATTTTTGAATATTTTAATAAAAATGTGAAAGAGAATGCGATGAACTAGAAGTACTTAATATTCTTTTTCTGTTATAGGATGATGCCTTTATTAGATCCAGAGTTAAGTTGGCTTTATCATTATTGGTTGGCGCAAAGGTTTTAAATGTGTCAGTTCCATTTATCTTTAAATATGCCGTGGATGATATTAACTCCACTTTGACAATGAATGGGGAGACCATCATGGGTATGGCAACTGTACCTCAAGCATTAGGTACAGCGGGATTTAGTTTACTTGTGGGATGTAAGTATTGTTTATTGTATATTTTTTTTATTGAATATTATTTATGCTTACTGAACAGTTCTTTTACGTAATTATTATTATTATTTATTCATCTCCAGTGAATTTCAATAAGATTTTTTTTTCTGTAGAAAAATTAGATTGAAAGATATTTTTTTTATATTATATAAAAAATGATCTCACCTGATCTCGAACTATTATATAAACATGAAATATTTAAAAAAATATTTCACTCTTACCTATTTTTTCCATCCATAATAATCTCCTTGAATCCTATGGGCCGGGAAACCAGCCCAGATGAAGATGAAGTAATGCATGAAGTTATTCGAATGAAGTGTATTTGAATTATGCTGTGTGAATTTTGAAAATATTGCGCGATTAGTAAGTCTGCATGAAAATGTGAGGAGGATATCAGCGAAAACAAGTGGTATCAAGTCGAATACCCGGCCTAAGTGAGCCGAGACTGTAAACGTACTGATTAATCCTACACCCATGCCTAAATTATCAAAAGGAGATAGTTTAAATAATATATGTGTTGTCTGTGTGAAAAAATATATGTGTGCAAAAGGATGAATTTCTAGTACTCAGGATAAGGATTTGACAAAACCCATGAAGACTATTTATAGGTGCTAATCATGCAAGGTGTTTCTTTGCATTGGGTTTGACAGGACAATACTAAACAAAATCAATCACATAATTAATACTTCTTGGATATTAATTATAAATGTGTTTTTTCAAGATGGTCTAGCCAGAGCCGGTGCAGCAGGTTTTAATGAAATAAGAAATGCAGTTTTTGCTCGCGTTGCACAGCATTCTATACGAAAACTTGCTTGCAATGTTTTTACACACTTGCATTTTTTGGATTTAAATTTTCATTTGTCTAAACAAACTGGTGCATTGTCTAAGGTTAGTATGTCTTATTATTGAAAAAAATATTTTCTTTCATGAAATATAAAGAATTTTAATATGTATGTAAAACGTCACGTTATTAACACTAAGTCAATCGCTGATAGTTAAATATGTCTTGTTTGATGTCACGCCTTGTTCGAAAATACATTTTTGCTTTATGGGTTCTTGTAATTTTAATTTTCTATATGTGAAAAAATCAAACTGTTTATCACAGATTAACAATTCTTATCGTTAATGAATCTCTATTTCTGTCATTTTCCATATACCGATATGCCATATTCGTTTTTGAGGTTTATTAGTCAATTATTATTGTATTGTTATTCATGTCTCTAAACATTTTCACTGCAGTAATTTTAAAACTATTTGCTTTGATGTGCACAATAAGAGAATTGTATTACTGAGCAATTATTATTTGCCATAACAGTCACCGCAGCATAAGAATAGTCTTAGTGGAGCGTTCATTTTTTTTTTTTTTAATATATTTCAGACTATAGATAGAGGATCACGCGCCATTAATTTTGTTTTGACTGCAATGTTGTTTAACGTTGTTCCAACAATCTTTGAATTAGCTCTGGTGTCAAGTATTTTAGGATTGAAAGGTGGACTGGCGTTTGCAGGTAATTAAGTCATTTAGAAATTAAGACATGAAGTATATTTAATTTATTGCTATAATTCTTCAGTGTATGAAAATATGTGATAAGTAATCAAGCACAAAGTTGTTTAAAAACATTAAAATTTCAAAAAATCAATAGATATTAGAATTGTGTTTTTAGTTCTATGTATTTTTTTTTAATAGTAATTTGTTCATTTCATTCATTTTTGTATGTTCTTGTTATTTTAGGTGTATCTTTTGGATGTGTTGGAGTGTATACAATTTATACTTTATCGGTTACTCAATGGAGAACGAAATTCCGAGTTCACATGAACCAAGCTGAAAATGAAGCTGGAAATAAAGCGATTGACTCACTTATCAACTATGAAACTGTCAAGGTATTGAAAACATATGTGCTGTAATGTAACAGAATTTTTTATTATATTTATTATGAAAATCAATGATTCTTATCATGCTATTGGTAGGGCATTGGTTGTTATTACGTTTTGTGGAGAAAAGTTATATTGTTCACAAAGTATATGAATTTTTGCTTTTCAGTTTTGTGAAAATATTGATTCAATTACTATTAAGTATCACATATAAGCTATCAAAACATTTCAATTGTATTTTTTTCATTACTCCATGTTTCATTGTCATTATGTTTATTATGTCATTTTCAGTATTTTAACAATGAAAAATTTGAATTACTACGGTATGATGAGAGTCTAAAGAAATATGAAACAGCTTCATTGAAAACATCATCTAGCTTAGCAGTTTTAAATTTTGGACAAAATGCTATATTCAGTGTTGCACTGAGTACAATTATGGTAATGGCTGCCAATGAAATTTTACAAGGTATTGAATTAATATTTATTTTTTATTAGCGATCTTTGAGTTTCCACATAAATATTATTATTAGTTTTTCTGCACATAAGGACACTTTCAATGATAAGTGTGTGTATTATGAAAATTCTCATTCATAGTTTGTTTTTGAATAAATACTTTTTTAAAATAAAATACATATATTATTTTCTAGGTAATATGACAGTTGGCGACCTTGTCATGGTTAATGGATTATTGTTTCAGCTCTCAATCCCGTTAGGTTTTCTAGGCTCTGTCTACAGAGAGATCAGACAAGCTCTCATTGACATGCAAACAATGTTTACCTTAATGACAGTTAATAGTGCAATACAAGTATGTATAAATATAATGTATGTTTGTATGGGTGCCACCTTCTTCACAATATACAATAATTATTTATTGATACAACAATATGACTTCTGTTGAAGTTGATATGTATGTCTTTATAAATTGAGATGTCTTATTGAATATTTTTTATTATGGTAATATTGTATATTGCTTGTTGATTGGATTTTGAAATCAAGCTTTGGGATTTGTTCCATGTATGTATAACTCTTCACATAAACTAATATAAACTTTACTTTATGATAATATTGTAGAGTAAAGTTGAAATTTATTGTGTCTAATTATTATTGCATTCTATTAAATGCAGCTGATTTTGATCCAATATTTCATTATATGGTATATAATTTCCTTCCATTTCATATTTACTAAAAAACTAATTAACCACTTGAAAGTGATTTTTCTATGAAAACTTTAATATATTGATTGACATTATTTCATCGTACAGAATCGACCCAAAGCTCCACCATTAATGATTGCCAACAATAATTCCACAATTACATTCAAAAATGTAAACTTTGCATACGAACCTGGGAAACCTATATTTCAAAACTTGAATTTTACGATAACACCGGGTAAGAAGATTGCCTTTGTGGGAGGATCAGGTTCTGGGTATGTGGAAATGGCGCATAATATTTGTCTTATTTATTTATTCAGTTAACTATTATCTCAATGTTTTATTTCATATTCTTGTTCCAGAAAAACATCCATGGTTAGATTATTGTTCAGATTTTATGAGCCACAATCGGGAGACATTTTTATTGGTGATCAACACATAAAAGATGTTGATATGGACAGTCTGAGAAAAAATATTGCAATTGTACCCCAAGTAAGTAGTTTATTCTAAATATGTTTTTTGTGGATATTGAAATTTTTCTAGAGAAATAAAGTGATTAACCCATTGCATCACAAAGCCGGCGAATCGCCAGCCAATGTCACTTTGTCGCTGACTCACTAAGCTGGCGATTCGCCGGTTTGTCTTTGAGGTGATTTTGTTTACATAAAAACTGGATGAAAATACATTTATTCTTAAAAATGACATCAATAAGT
>JAGVSQ010000021.1:0-17386 GCA_022683975.1 Rhyacophila evoluta
AACCCGCATTCCCCGGATCGCTAGGCGGCCACGCTACCAACTACGCTACCGGGGAGACAAAACTAAGATATACACTACAAAATAAATAAATAAATATTCTATTTTGTCTTCAGATCTGTCAAGAGTGTATCATTCGTAAGCCGCCCTACACATAAATTGTTTAAAACGTGTTGTTTATATTTAAATTATCCCAAAAATCAATTCATAAATAACCAGTTACTGTACTATCTCTTGTAAAATTGCCAAGAATAGGGTCGACAAATTTATTTTTTAATATCTGAAAATATTTTTGTTTCATGTCATCAAAATTTATGCAACGAAATCTTTACGTACCAACTTTTGAAGCTATTACTAGAATTCGAGCAGTCGATTTAATTATAAAATATAGTATGACAATCGGGAAAGAATCACTTTTGGGTGGAAAAAAACCATAAGGAACCGCGAATTAACCATACTCACCATATAATGAACTTGGATTAAAATGAGTTTCAGCTACAAAATAATTACAAATTGTTTAATTTAATGTAAAATCAAGTTCGAGGTTGTTCTTCATTAATCTTGAAATAAGCTATTGAAAATTAAAATATTGTCTTTTTCGTCCAATAAGCTTACTACTGATCCATCAATTAGACGTAACGTTTGTTGACATGTTTTTTTTTGCAATTAGTTCACTGTAGAAAGGTGACAGTATCAACAATTGTGATTTAATAAAATGACTACACAAAGTAATTATTAGTCTTTACTTTCTAATAGTTATACAAACTACTAACCTAAACTAAATAGAATTCAAAAAAATAAAAATTATCAAAATAAAGTATAAACTTGACCAAAACAGAATCCAAATTATCCTTATCTGACACTCATTGGCAGTAATAGGTTTCCAAATAAATGAAAACCGGTTTTTTAATCTTACAATATAGAGCCCAGTAAAAAGTAAAGGTTATTTATTTTTTAGTGACTTATAATAATAAAATATAGCCTATAGCGTCTCTGCCAAAAAAAAATATATATTGCGCGAATATTAATAAAAATTCAATCGGTTTTTTATCTGTAAAATATTTAAAGTATGTAAGTTTAGTCCGTTAATTACTTATAAAAAACGTCGCAAATAAAAAAATACTAATGTAAACTTACACTCGTTTCCACGAATCCGTGCTTATAAGCGAGGTCGCCTTAAAATGCTATCGACGTTTTTTTAATTCAGCGCAGACAATAATTAAAACAGCAGGGAAAAGATTCATGCTAGCAATAGCAAACTGTTTCAATATAATAACGGAATAAACACGATTTTGAAACGTTACTTTAATCCTAAATTTCCGAGGCTTTTACGATTAAACTAACAGATTTTTTTCCATTTAACATGAAGAGAATTAAATACGAAGAAATTAACCGTCTGAATCATAGTTTTCTCATTTACAATCCTCCATGAATTGAAAGAAAATACAAGTTTTCCATGATTCATTTATCATATACTAAATGAAAATATTAGAACGATTCGCTTATTTTCTAATAAATTAAATATCAAAGTTTAAATCAATGTTTTTATAAATACAAATAAAAACAATAGTCTAGAACTGGTGTATTCGAGTCTAGATGTCCTATTAACGTAAAGGATATTATAATATATTCAATGATAAAGCCAAATACATTTAAATTTCTCAAAGTAACTATCACCGATAAATTGGATTTCGGCATTTTTATGATAAATTAAAGTTACTTCAAATGATAAATAAACTGTTTGATTAAATACTATTTTGTTTGTAACGCCACTGTTAACGAGAATTTAGTAATTAACTGAACGATCAGTGAACAATAATCATTATAATTTAGATAACTAAAAAAAATGTTGAATCATTTGAATCAACATCATAAAATGTTGAAAAATAATTCATTTCCTTTTATTCAACAATATGTGTTGAACATAATTACGTATAAAAACTACTCACACTAAAAGCAAAACAGTTCCGGCGTAACCGACTCGAGAGATTTTTTCTGACGTGCAAAAAATGTGTCAATGCTTTTTATCAATACAGTTATTTTATTGTATTTATATGTAGAACGAATAAAAAAATATACTCTATGTATATATTGATGTATGAACTTTGGCCATATAACAACACTTAAAAGTGTGCTTTAAGGAAATTGTTGTCGCCATACAAGAGTGAATATTACACTATTTCACATATAAAGGGTCTAGTATCATAACATATTGATTTAAGTATGGGTACACTAACCTGTCAATTTCTTTACAAAGACTCATATGCTCCGTTTTTGTAGTTAAACTATCAAGACTTACCGGCCATGCGCTACGTTTTTTTCTTCAAAAATTTCCATTTCTTTCTTCTATATTACCGTATTTGATCAAATCATTTACATACCTTAAATAGAGTTAATACTTAAGAAGAAGAAGGCTTGAAAAATACAGTTTTTTTTATTGAAGCCGGCTGAAACCTTATAAATGGTTTATTTCGGCTAATAGGTGATAAGTTTTTACAAAAAGCAAAGTACATAATTTTGCATTAACATTTAAATCTTAAGTTCATATTTGTTTAAAAATTTAAAAACCTACATATGTGAAAAAATATGTGGAGGCTGTAACAGAATTTTCATTGAAAGATGCAGTTGAAACTAAAGTCTGTATAAACTTTTTAATATGCCCAATCTTTGAATATCATAGAGATTACGCTGAAAATTAATGTGATTGATTCATTTTCCTTTCCAAGTTTACACACTGTACTATCAACCATCCTAACACGTGCCAAAGATTCTGCTCCGTTATAATGGTCTGCTCTACAACGGTTAGTAGTGACGATAAATCACGGGGGAGTCTTTTGCGAGCGTACCACGGTGTGCTTAGTTTTTTGTAAAAAAAAAATAACAAAGTTTTACCTTTAAAAAAACCACAATTTTTAAGTTTGCTACAAGAGGCCTCATAAGGTATTTTTTTTATTTCAAAAAGATCCTCATCCACCTTGTTGACAGATCCAAATACTCCATTGTGAGCTGGGATCCAGAAAAAATCTATAAAGTTGAAGATAATTGTATTTTTTTAATATTTAGAATATAATAATTTATTTTAGCATTGCATTTTGTGCTGTGAAGACTTTTCAAAGCGCTCAGAAAGTGAGTAAAAAATGTGTTTAAAAGAGCAAAATCCATTGCGTTATTCAAGGTGATGCACTCAGTAGTAAATATTGAGGCTTTGTGGTTGATGGATCTGCATTTAGTGAAATTCAACTCTGGACACACAGACCCGACGTGCTTTCCGCCAAGAATTTTACAACCATCAGTAAATATAGTAAAATTCAACTAATTAAATGCCCATGTAAGCAATAGGTCAACCGATTTTCACTAGAATTGTACTTCTGGTACCATTTTAAAAATACACCATTGTATCAGCAATTTATAAAACATAAAGGAAAGAACGTATTACGTAGTTGGTTGATAGTGGATAAAAAAATTAAGGAGTTAAACATTGTTCCCAAAAATATAGTAAACCTTAAATAAACTCAACGAGTCATACAGCTATTCAAAATACCGGACTGATACTAGACTTTGACGTACCATGTAAAGCTGTGTTTTATTTATATTTCAATTTGACAGGTTATTAAATTTACGACATTCGCATAATTATTGGAAAATCTCCACATCAATAATACAAGCAGATCAATAGTTTACACTTTTAATATAATTTATTATCGTCCTGAAGTTGTCGTATATCATATAATTAATGAAAAATATTAATTTTGTGTCCATTTTATTTCATTCGAATACAAAATAGGCAATTATAGTTACTTCTCGTGATATATTATATGTTTAGTATAAATTATTGAAATACTTTGTATCTTGTCGTCCTATTTGGACATTTAATTAAATAATTAATAAGTTGTAGAAACATAATTTAAAAATTATATTATATATTCTTTTAAATTATATTTTAAATTCACCACATTTTGATAAAACATAAATTACGTTTTATTTTGAATACACACGGTGAAGTAACCCGTTAACATTCAATGATGGATTATTATGTAAACAAACTAATATTAATTTGATTTAAAAATATATATTTTTTCAAATTTGTCCTATTAATATTTTTGTGATAACTGCTTCAGTGGTGTCCTTTAAAATGGGGACAGATTATTAGGTAGACTCAAAGAATAATTAAAAACAAAAAAAAAACTCTTTCCACTGTATTGTGCATAAAACATATGGATCTCCTTAATATGAAGGTTAAAGTAAAATATAATATATATAAATACTCTGTGTATTTTACTAGATACTACAACATCAAGATGATGTATATAATTTTACATTCAGTGCTTAATATGTATACATTGTATAATGTATGTATCTTATACTTTGCTGTTGGTCACGTGGACTACTATTGGTCATTGATGATAATCAGATTTGTATGAGAGATGACAATTATATCATTTCACTTTGAAAAATTTCTTAACACCTTTGTACTATACAATAAACGTGGTTTTTGTCACTCAAGTCGTGAAATTTACTATCATCGCAAGCGGACAGTACTTGGATGAGTGACTGCTAAGACTGTGTTGTTAACCGTTGGCTTTAATTTAATATAGCAGCTTATTAGTTGAGTTGGAGATAATATGGAATATGTTAGATTCACTTAGTAAAAGTTATTTATAAGAGGGTTTGTGGCTATGACATTAATTCTGGAATACGTCCGTAGTAAAATATCTATCATATTTTTATACAAGTATTGATGAAAGTCAACTTTTCGTGACGGATATAGTACAAAGAAGATATATATGAAGGCATTTCCGTTATATCAAAATGTAGTTTTGTTGCCGTTTAAATCTATATGTATATCATAAATAACACAATAATAACCGCTGTATTCAAATTAACAATCTTTTTAACTGATTCATACAATCGTTAACGTTCAAAATAACTGTATTTTTAAACGATCCCAAGCGTCTAGATATCCCAGCAGGCCTGAACATGCCATTTTCTGAACCATTTTTTTTTAATTTTCAAAAACCATACGAGAATTTATAGCGATCAATATTTTATAGTAGTTGTAAAATTGAATAACGTTTGATGGGTGAATCAATCATCTACGTAAAAGTTAATTCAAAGAAGCTTTTTTCTTATGGTGGCTCTAACTAGATTTTAGATTAAATATAAATTGTGCACGTCTTAAGCTTATCCATGATTTGATATGAAAACTTTTTTGTATTATAAAATAAATTCATGATCCAACCGTTTTTTTTTTAATCGCAGATAATTTTCAGCACAGTCGTTTTCTTCCTTTTCGTTTTTTTTTACTGAAAAATTTCAATAATGAACAGATTTAAAATATCTAACTTCTTCCAAATATCATAATTCTCGTGGTATTTTCTCTTCGGCTAGCTATAGAGTAATTTTTAATATCCACACAAAATAAAAAAGACTTTAGAATTATTGAACATTTTTTAAAACAATGCCCATTCAAAGTCACCGTATTTAAAAGTAGAAATTATTATACAATGGTAATTTGAAGCATTACTTTTACAAATACTTTTCAATCAAATTAAATTAATAATGTTCACGAGATTTTAAATAATCAGAAATATATGATAACATATGACATAATATGTAGCATAGTTTACTCGTCAAAAATGTGGTCAAGTTGATAAACGTGAGCTTTTATAAATTTCTGAAAAACCGAAGGCTATGGATTCAAACATTGTAAATTAAAAAATAATCAGCAAAGCTTAGAATGCTTCGTGAAAAACCCAATTTAAAATAACACTGGCAGCAAATGATAATAAATTTATTATTATTTTGAAAATATATATATTTTTAAATTGTGGTGCCTAAAAAAATGTTTACTTCGAACAGTGAATTGGATTAAATACTAGTTTTATTACTCGGCTTTTTCTGGGATGGATTTAAACTCATTTTTTATTCAATTCAACTATACATCATGCTATTACAATTGTATTTCAACACTTGGATATATGGAATATTTTAAATTTCTTGTTGATCATCATCATTGATAAAACTTAATGTTGAAAGTAGTGCACTTGAGATATATAACATTCAGAATAACATGCAAAAAGATCACCGTTTTCGGAGGAATTCTTATAACAGACAGAAACACACGACATGTCTTTTTTTATATCACAGATAATAAAAAATATTTAAAATCACAAACGACTGAAGAATTTTAAAAATTTCACTGTCTTTATAAGTATCATTATACTGAAAATTATTATAGTAAGAATATTTAGTAAAGCAAAAATACAATATACAATATCTACTGTGTGTGAGTCTAATTAAATATTTATTTACTATGTAATGGATCGTACCCGTTGAGTGTCGTTGGTAGGAGTATAAAATATAAACAAATACGGGTTTATCAAGACCTCTTTGCATGATTAATATGCAAGTGGGTAAAGAAATCAATCACAAATATTTTAGAATTTTTAAGTGGCGCCTTTAGATTAATGTAAGCCTCAGTGACTTTGAAATTTTTCTAATAAAATAAATTATTATACTAAAAGTAAGCCAAATCAAAACTTCTACTCTGATACTAATTTTAACTGGATTTATGTTAGATTTTTTCTAATAGACTTTCAAATGTATCCCAGTTCTCATGTTGTTTCGAGTTAGTGTCTTTCATTTAAGTATTCACAATATATATATATGTATAAAATTTGGTCAACCTTCGAAGTATCAATAATATGTTTTATTGGAAACTATCAAATACACACAAATAAAAATATATTACTATTTTCATATTGTAAGTACCGGAAAGAATGTGATTTATCTTCGTCCAAACAACAAATACATTTTTAGATAAAATGACATTCAGTGCACATTAACAGAAGTGCATTTTTTAATATTAAGATTGTCAATACTTATTTTTAGTAGTCTATGTACAGAGTCTATGAATCCCTGCATTTTAAAAACTTAATTTTGACAGATTCATTTGCGCAAAAATGGACTGTCAGTCGATTTTTCAACCCGTTAAACAACAAGTACTATATCTTTAGATTAAAAAATAATAAAGCTTATTGAACGCGCAATCTCTGGTGCTGGATTCCACGCGCTAACCTTTCGGCCACCGGGTGGATGAAATAATTGGCTGATAACTAATTCAAAAAAAAATCGATTGAAAATAATTCTGTGCAATGCGGAAGACGATAAATATACCATTAATTTAAAATGTGTCCATCAGAGAAGATGATTTTTATCAGCGTCATAACCACAGATGCATTATTAAATCAAATATTTTTTATGTATTTACAGTTTTTTAAATTAACGAAAAATATAACTGGAACTTTCAGGTTTAGTGATTAGCTCTCAACCAATCATATATTTTGACAACAATCTATTAAGATATGAATCTTCATAGTATAAAAAGCCATATGTACCACTTTGAATCGGATACGGCTAAAAAATGAAAACATCAAGAAAATATGCTTTAATTCACATCCATGTCCGTGAAACACGTACGTACTTTGCTCAATAAAATTATGGATATGATTTAAACGAAGTAACACAAAAATGTTTTGATAAATTCATTATTTTCAATATCACTTTTAAAAGAAACTTTAACATTTTCGAACGGTATCAAAGTATACTTCTAAAATATAACATAAAAGAATCGCAGTATATTCATTAAATTATTTGATAATTTATAATCAGATATAAAATAAATAGTTTTATATAAAAAAAACAAATAATCACATAAAACTATTTATTGGTTTTACCATAATATAATAGATTGAACTGTTTTTGTGTCGACTGTAGTTTTCAAAAATAAAAATAAAGTATTCTGAATAAAACTTTCAATTCATTCGGTCAAAAATCTTCCACGTGTTATTGAAACCAATGTTGCTACCAAAGGAACTGGGCGTAAATATATAAATATTAAAATTGTATTTGTAAATTTTAATTAAGTAAAATAATAAAATATTATATCACCAGCGTAACGTCAAAGTGTATCGTAAAACATTCGAATACTGCCAAGGTGTACACATCATAAATTCAAACATTTTTTTAGAGGACTACAAAACATGTCTACGTTTTATTAAACGTCTTCATATTTCATACAATTTGAATAGCGGAATCTCTAGAAACACAAACTATCCAACACGAATACCGTTTAGTCGGACAAAAACGCTCCTCGTAAAAGTCATGGGATGAATAATGAGTAGATAACAATTTAGTATATACGAGTATATTCGTGGAAGGAGTCACTAGTATCAAGCCAAGAGGGGGTTATTTCTAATATTTCAATACAAAACATTTGAGCTTTGTTGATAGACACACCAGCTTGACTTTGTGTGGTGGTCATTATTATCGTATCAAAACTCTGACGTAATATCACATAGCTACTGAATGAAGTTCTTTCTTTAATTACCGTATAGTATAAAAAATCATTCTTTTAAATGCAAAATAATTTACTGAATTCCGTTTTACTGTGTGTCAATCAAATATTATACTAAATTAAATTATATTCAATAATTTATATTGGCACTAGCTATTTCACTAGTTTTCTGTATTCATCGTATTTATCCTTATTGTGATACAGTTACGCTCTCATGCTTGGCCACGTATTGTGGATGCCTCAATATAGTCTATTTGTGGCCTGCATATTCTTCGAGGCAACTGGATTTCAGCATTGTAGACGATCACTAAATACTATCAAAATAAAATATTCGGCTAAGCTTCAGGATGCTGGCAGGGCACAAAATTACTGACTATTCACATACATTTTTTAATACTCCATATGGTATCCATACACTCTTTTTATAAAGCTTGTATGAAAGCATAATACTTAAGACAATAAAATAAATAATATTTATTAGACTAATAACTTATGCCAATAACTATCGATAAATATAACCGCTGTTGGTCTGCTGCAGTTTTCTATTTTAAATACACTCTGTGTTAACAGTATAAACTATCTTTTCTATCTCATATTTTACATTTAAATACATACATATTTAAATATGAAATTCTGCCTTCATCATTTTCTATATATTTTTCTTACTTAATTTTTTATTGTATGTTATATTTTGACTTGATATATATTATAGCCATTGACCAAAACCATTATACTGCTATTTTTTTAATTCTTAAACTACATATTTAATTATCATTTTCCCATATATATTATTCAATATTTTATAAGTAAGATGTATTACAAGTATATTCAAAAATATATAATTATTCAATTTGGTGAGTTGAAATAAAATTAGCAAGAGCCCAATTAGTAATGTGTGAAAAGTAATTTATTTTATCGAACACCAAGAAACACGTATCTAAGTTTATTTTTTGTATTACCTGATAATCTAAATTATCCCAATTATTTAATGCTTGGCTTCTGTGTACATAATTATACCACCTATCGATAATATCTATCCGCCATTGTTGATGAACATTCGTTACTAAAAACATGTAAGCCATAGGTACGTAATGTGCTCAGGCATCCACAGAATTCCTAGAACATTCGATTGTTGTTGATGAGTAGCCAAATCAAAAGATAGATATGAATCAAAATAATCTACACGAGACTTATAATCATGGTAGGGCTGCCACAAAAAGTTTTTCGTATATTCTATTTTTTAAATTAAATTGTTTCTATTTATATTCATCAGCGGCTTTCGAATTCCAATGATCCAATGAAAATAAAACTTGTCCACAGTAATTTGTTTAATTTGATCAAGAGTCTGCGGGTTTGAATGTAGTTGTTGCATTCAAACTAAATCATTTTAACATAATGAATTTAATATATAATAGAAAATGTAATGAAGTAGTTCATATAAAAATAGTCTGCATTAAAATGTACACATTTTATAACTTATTCATTCACAAAATATATAACGGAATAACTTAATTATATTCTCTCTTTGTCTTCTTTACTATATATTACATCATAGCAGTCATCATAAATGTTCATTTCTCTTTAGACACAGTATTACAGGTATCAAAAATGTAAATGAAAATTTTCAGTACATTGCCAATAGAAATTATTCATCATATATTATACTTTTTAGTACTGACAGGATCTGCATCTATCTCTGGAGCAAACTACCAACTAAATATCTTAAATATCAACTGATTTAACTGATTCCGTACTATCTGTAGACTTTCTTAGTTTTTAATTAACTCCGTAAATCAACGGAACCGGTTTAGTTAATATCCGTCTAGTAGCTAAAATTCAATCTGGTAGCAAAAATTGACTTAAGTGATCTTTCTAATAATCAAACTAAGATTAAATTTCTGATACAGTGTAATGTTATATTTTGTGGAGGATGATGTGGAGAAATAAGAATATATATCGATTTGATGAATATTCTCTGCGGACCGAACCATTTGAAAGTAATACAACAATATTAAACATTTTTATTTTTGTGATTTAAAACTAAAACAGATATTTCTTACTCGCTATGGTAGTATCCATTATATGGAAGTAAGATATACTATTCTATTACCAATCGTATATATTTTTAACAATTGGTGTGCTCAAACGTTGCACACTATTTTTACAATTACCGTGTTCGATCTATTGTAGAAAATACGTGATTAAAATCAAAAAACCAATGAAAATCAAATCATTGTGCCAATATAAACAAATAATTTATTAATATTATTCCCTCACTTACATTCCTATATTATTTAGCCTGTTCATAGAAAGATAAATGTCATTTTATATTACTACTATTTTGGTGAAAAATTATGCGGTTTTAACTTTTATACTGGTCTTAGTATCTACAAAAAAATATTGCTCTAATAAATATCTAAATTCTATATGTTTAAAAACAAATCGTATTTACTGAGATGATAATTTATGTTCAGCATAAAAATATTCGATCAAATAGTTTTAAGAAACTTTTACATAGCTTTTCTTTAATACTACTAAATTTTATAGTAATGATATTTTCAAATTGTTGTATTATATAATATTGATAGTTCTAATATCACGTTTTTAATAAATTATTATTCAAATATTAATTTTTACATAAAATAAAGTAAATATACAAATTTGGCTTGATTGTTGATTTCTCAAGTTTCATTGAATTTTTGTGGATTCATACTTCAACATTTTTATAAATATTTTACACTTAGTTTTTTAGGCTACCCAAATATACGGAAATATGAATTAAGTTATTTTAATTGTATTATAAATAGTAAAAGAACTAATAATCAATATCTACAGTGCAAAATTTTGGAATCAATACAAAGAAATGTTTCATATTATGTGACAATCATGAGTGAGTGAACACTCCTTAAAATTATGTTTACTTTTATAAGAAGAAAATTTAACATTGAAGTCAAGTCGAGTTGCGGAAGACTGTAGAATGATAAATTTTGTTTACAAAATTTGTTGTTGACTTGGCCTCAGCATCCCTGGTCCATAAACGTCGCGAGGAATGTGTTCGGTGGCGAGTGGCGAGTACGTACTACGTATGTAGTTACTACTTACAAACTTGGTCCATCGCTGGACTCGTGGACCGGCCACGCCATAATTATCAGCCCACACTCTCGAGGATTTATTAAATTTGCTACAACTAATCGTGAAACTGAAAAGCAAAAAGCTTCACACACATACATGTTTCGAAACAGCTATATTTAAATGAATATTAATTTTGATTAAGTTACGGAACTTAAGTCCTCCATGTCCAATGCCGAGAAATTTACAAATACGTATTATACTCTTATCAAATCGGTGTCTTAGGTGACGACATTTCAAACTAACCATGGGGAATACGATGTATCTAATATCTATCAGTAATTTAAGTAAAAATCTCCAGTTACTTATTTGTTATAATTTTATATGAATCAACACAAAACGAATATTTGTTCTTCATCATAAATACAATTTCATTGCCTAAGAAAATGTGTTAATATATACACGGAGTTTCTTAGTAGTTTTTATACGTTATACAAAACTTTAATTTACTTTTAATTTAAATTTCTTGTATTTACATACAATATTTACAGTCAAAGAGAAAATATAACAATATATTTTGTACATCTAAAACCATAATACGGTAAAAATCAATTTATGGGGATTTTGTAATGAAAAAATTATCATTCGTCAGTGTATGATAATAAAAAAATATTTCATTTAAATTAAACCGCCATATGATTTTATTTTTCGTACGAATAGAAAAGTATAATATATGCTTGAGAAAACATTGGTTTTCTTTTTATTAAATCAGATTTTGATACAAAAATGATTTATTTAATTTCAAACGTTAAACGAATAAAAATTATTAATTTTGATTTAAAATAATTGAATTTAAAATTTTAAATATGAATATCCAATACCAATTTACAGTTAAATATTATTTCTCACATTCGATTAACTTACTGTAAAGATTGCAAAATGAATAACAGTGGTATCTGTGTTATAGGTACGTACGTTATATACAATTGGCGATGTTTTTTTTCACCAAAAATTTCGCGGGAGTGTGCGCCCATGTACCCGCGCAACGTAAACAGTTATCTAATTTAAATAACACGAGTAATAAGTGGAACGAGTCGTTCGTCGCTCCACGAGATTACCAACATACGTTCCTCATACGAGAGGAAGATGGAATAGACCCAGCCACCTACTTGCCCTAAGGCGATCCGAGCGAATTTTAATTTTCCCGCGGCGAATTTATAGAATTATAACGACGACATCGACGCGCGGTAAATAACCAAACTCGAGCTGCGCAACCTAACTCTATTAAAATCGTTTCTACCAATGATTCCAGTCACAGATACATTATTGCTCACGTGTAGTAAAAACATATAAAATAAATAACATCTTCTCCGCTTGTGAGTATTTAAACTTAAAAATTTATTAAGTAGCATATACAACTAAACCAAATACAGCAATAATATGTTTAATTAATTAATCTCGTTTTTCTTTTGGGTAGAAACTATTCAAATGGTTTTTATTAAATAAGATATTTAATACAAACAGAATTTGTAAATTTTGTCCAAGAGACGAATTTCGAAACATTCATAGTTTAAGTGTTTAAAGATGCAGTGTTATAATTGACTTGAATTTATTGAAAATTGTATAAAATTTGATGATTTATTGCCTCTTTTTTATGTGATGATAGCAACTTTTATTTGCACTAATTTTCGACATAATATCATGGCATATTAAACTAGAATAAGATTTCCATAACTGCTTACAAGCTCTATGAGAATTTTGCATAAAGAACATCTCAATTCCTTAAAATTTATTTTTGTAAACAATTTTTTTAAATAATGAAAATGATATATACAATTGATTTCTTTAGTAGAAATATAACTTTATAGAAGTTTAGTAGTTTTTTAAATCAATTCATTTTTAATAGCTCATTAGTATGCAATAATATATTTATTAGAATATGCAATTCTCAAACGTATTGTTGACATTTTTGCCCACCAGCGGAATCATTGTATGAAACGGAGTACACAAATTGATTCCAATTTTGCAATTTCCTAACGCACCTGGCATATATATTAGACGAAGTTATCAATTCATATAAAGCGTGAATAATCTTTCGTATAAAGGTAATAAGGTTCTACTGATTGGACTGGCAGTAACGTGAAATAACGCTTTTTTCGTCTTTCGGATGGGCTGACATAATCAATTTAATAATCTGATTAATTGGGTAAAAAATATTAATTTTAAATGAAACCCAAAAAAAATGCATACATCTTATTATTATTATCTTATATTGCAGTAGTTTATTATTACAACCAATATAGTAAAGTCTAACGTTTACAATAATTGGTTTACACGTCATTAATTTTTATTTCATTCTCATTATCACACAAGATAGATATTATGGGTTAGAGATTAGAGCCAAGATAAAGATAGAAAATTTTCATGAAATAACATAAAAAAGGCAAATTATTAATAGACATATACGATAGACATTTATTAAAAAGCTAAGACTATTCAAAATTTATAAATATATTTGTGGATCATTATTTTTAATGGAATTGGCACAAATTATTTTAGCTCAAACAAACAATAACGGAAGAATACAAAGGCAAATATGTAATATTCAATACAATCGGCAAATTTTTTTATTATAGATTATTATATATACATAAAAAACAATGAAATTAAACAAATTCCCAAATAGATTCATTAATTATTCTTATAAACAAAAACTCGCCTAGATTTTACCAAATTGGATTTCGATATCACTACAAAATCAAGACATTTAAGAATTTAAAACTGATTAGATGATGTTATTATAAAAAAAAGCTACCCAGTAGAGTCTGTTCAAGATACTGGCAACACGAATAGTTGTCCCAGATGCCATGTGCTTAGGAGTACCATCGATGATCTTCCAAAAAAAGAAGAAGTGAAAATAATATTTTTTTTTCAATCTGTTGGTTTTTAGATGATAAAAGACAGGATCGCGTATATATAATATAAAAAGAGACTTTTGACTACAGTCAAAAATATACAGTGACCAAACTTGTAGCGTGAATTCACGCGGAGTTTATTATTATAATTGTCATTATCGTACAATACGTTTTCATATAAATAACTCATTTCCGTATTGTTTTTTTTATAATTATATTTTAAAGGGGGCTTAAAAATCGACTAAGCCACCAGCATTCATAGGGCCAGCACTACTATGGATCTTTGTCTTACGCTTACACCATTTAAAAAAACCATCCCTAATTTTATTTTGAGCTCATCTTTTTTTATCTATATTTTATCTTACTTCTTAATCAATATTAATAGTTGGGCTTAAAGAGAGAAAAAAATATATAAATATCTAGTAATAGTGTATCCAAGATGCTTCGTCATACATCTAAACTCAATATTTGTAAGAACTACTTCAAATGTTCATCATTAAATATAATGTCCTTACATTTTATGTAATATATTTTCAACAACAGTATGTTTACATTTCTCAATGTAGGTTAGTGTTATTATTATGAATAAAAAAATATTTATGTGTATGCGAAAACAGGACAAAATACTAGGTGGCAAACACTAAATATTTTTATGGTATGTGTTTATTTTATATAAAAAAAAACTTTTAATATTCTAACATATGTGTTAAATTAGTATTTTTAAGATTACTAATGTGAGGTTTTAACAATACAGTACAAGTTTATGACTTTTCAGCCATCACTAATGTGAAATTATTGTATTCAATTATAACCAATATAAAATAGAAAAATCAATTTAACGTGTCATTTTAATGCAAATTATTTATTATCGCGTCAATAAAAATAATAGATACCATTCAAATGAAAATATTTAAATTTACACTTTTGTATTGGAGATTTAATGAATTGAATAAAATTATTAAATCAATATTTCTTTATTGTCAGGCTGTTAAATTTTGATAGTTTTACCAATATTTTCTATAATTTTTTTATACTGTATAACTGGTTTAAATCTTTTGGAAGTCATCCACATCGAATAATTAATTTAATGATCACGATTGTGTTGAGTGAATCTTTCTTTTAGCGCATATGGTCAATATACGGAAAAAGGCATTACGTAAAAAAATAGCTTTAATTTTTTTTTCTAAATGTTTATTTTTTAAATTATTTATTCAATAAAAAAACCGAATTAAAATTTGTTTTTTTGTCTGATTTCTTTCGTGTATGGACTATTATTATATATAATATAAAAGCAAATCAAAATCAATAATCCAAAAATATTTTTTTAATGAAAATTCTTCAATCAATTCGAGTGACATTCAATAGTTTTTCAATCACACGTACAATATATAAATACGTATGCAATTATATGTTAAGCCCTTTTTTATTCAATATATATGTGCAACGTCTTATCGACAGCGCATAGGTTTGATTTCCACATCTATCGGACTAAAAAGTCTAAAAAGCGCGCGTAGATGTTCATTGGGTTGAACAATTGTTTGAGAAATAATTCTCGTGAAAAATAATCTGTCTAGATATATCTTCACATTGCTGAAATTATAATACTCAACTTTCTTAGTGGATATCTTCCCAATGTGTAGATTCATATGCTACACTTTCGGAGTGAATATGGTATAAAAAAATATTAAAATATGAATCTAGAACGACTTAAAGAAACTGATGAAACTATAGTGGAGATGATAAGAAATACAATAAAATAAATCATGTATTCTTCTCCTTTCTCGAAACTCACTTTTTATACCTAAAATTTTGCTATTTTTTCCAAATACGTCCTGTGAAAATTACCCAATGGCCTTAGATACCAAGATCTTGCTGATTAGTAACAGTGACAATTATAATTCAGATATTCAAGAGGCATCCGCAGCACGTACGGCAAACGTTTTCAGCACTGTTACATGCCTTTTAACGTAATAGGGGGCTGCTTAATCCATTGTACACTATTTTAAATACGGTATCTATTTACACACCCAGTAACGTCCTAAAAGTGTCCAAGTATATCGTTATATAGAATTCGTAAATATAATATACTATTTTTCTTAAATAGTATATTATAAAACGATTATTTAAATATTTTCAACCAACAATATTATAAAAAAATGTGTTACGTCAGTTTATACTTGTATTTAATTTTATTTTGTACCTTTATCATGTTGTTTGCCATTACCCACCTATATTCACTTAGATGAGGACATGAGGTTTGAATAAAATTTTGCAAGCGAGCTCAGAAAGTGGCCCCAAGCAAAAAATACACAGGTGTTTAGTTACTCGATTCGTTGCAGGTACCTTAGTACATTATAAATATAATACGAAGTCGAGTGCTTTGGCTATTATACGAAAGCGAGTTGTACCTGGAGAAACCAACCCAATTCTCAATTCTTCAATGATAATAATTCAACACAGGTTTTTATTTTTTTATATACCAACTTAACGCAGTGAAATAAATATAGAGCGTATATTTATTTGTGTCGCCTGATAAAATGAAAGATAAATTTAAAGTTTTATTTTATGTGCTAGCATAATAAAAAAATGTTTTGTTTTAAATATTAAAATGTTAATTACAAATTAAAAACATCTGTTAATTATTGACGATTTCAAATAGCTTATAGATTTAATTATATAACTAGCTGAATATATTTACTTTAGGAATTGCAATTTAATTTAATAAATTATTCAATTACCAAAAAAATAGTTCCACTACGAAATGTTGACTTTAATTACTAAAAATTAAGACAATAATAATGAAATAAACTTTTGATCGTCATCTTATTAACTTCACGTGCTTTCTTCTTCTCACAACTTATCATCGAAATAATTTCTGTATCCTGGATATTGTTAACCACCAATCATATAATAAATTCGACGGAATTCATTTACAGATGCCAACATGAAAACAAACAATGCGTAAATAACGGTTAAGCCTGAAGGAACCTTATGGTAATGTTACATAAACATTCATTGGTGCGACCCTGGTCTGAGCATTTTTTTATTT
>JAGVSQ010000021.1:25816-68468 GCA_022683975.1 Rhyacophila evoluta
TCAATTTAGCACCTTGGGGTTCTTAAATTATTTACCAGTTGTATATTTTATTTTTTTATAAAATGAAAAATTAAATACTATAATCAAAATGGTATTACGTTAAACGTTTGAACGGATAATGTTATGTAGTTATGAATCATCAATCGTCATCGCAAATGGCGATTAGAGTTCTATATGTGGGCTAAATTCAACATATTTTTAATGTCTAATGCGTCATGCGATTGCTTGACAACTACCACTCGTGAATGATAAACTGCTAAAATAAATCTTTGCTTTGAAACAAAAATGACCAAATAAATATTATTAGATTAATGTAAAGTGGAATTGGAGAACTGCTTTCTGAATAAATATCTAATATTAATAAGATGAATTAGGTAAATTATTTAAATAATTTAATGATACAGTTAAAATATCTCAGTTAGGACATCATACCATCCATATAAATATAATTATGAAGTGCGTGGCAAGGGTAGGTTTTGGAAGAGGAATGCGTGTAATATAAAATCTGATATCAATTTAATCATTTATTTCTAATGGCATTCTTTCGAGGAACATAATATACGCGTATAGAGTGAATAATAAAAATATCAAATGATTAAATTATAGGTTAGGCAGGAGGTATTTTGAGTATCATTTTAGCATATTAAACTATACACTCATAAAAGCAACTTATTCACAAATATACAAAAGAAGGATGCGTTTTAAAATTTAAAAAGCGTTATAGTCACAATTTATTAAGTGATTAATAAATAATGTACCCTTCAAATGTGGAGCATATGGATTTCAATACTATTAAGATGATCATTGCAGAAATGGAGTCATGAATTTTGCTTTTTCAGTGCTTATTTTACAGATATTTTTAATATGAATTATTTGTCATCCAGTCCTGTATCCTTAAAGTTTTAAAATCCTCGACAACTATGGGAGTTGAAACCGCAATCTTTGGCTCCAAAGCGCGAACGCTAACGTCTGAAAAAACCTTTAAGTGAGACAGAAGGTAAAAATATATTTCAAATGAATATATTCTTATATAATATAGAAATTAAATGCTTGCAGCTTAGCATAATTGTGTACTTTTAAGCCTGGTGTATCAAATTCGTTTACTTAACAAATCTATTGAATTTTAATATGGTTTTAATGATATTTTCATTTCACTATTTTCTTGAAAATGCACATCACTATATCTATATTCACAAAAAAACTATTTTGTCACTTTTATTTATTATTTTTCCATTTATTATATAAACCAACTCCTTTTCTGTAACTATAGCCCCATTTTTAATGTTAAATATATGAGAATAGTCCTATCTAATAAATTTTCATCAGATAACCCTACTCAAGATTTATTCAAACATTAGTGTCTCCTATGGACTAATAGTTAGCAGAAGACGATTTGTTTATTTCCAACGCGTACTTTTTTTGAAAAGTTTTGTTTCAGTCATTTGCTTGCTGCGTGTCGCCTTATCTTAGGGTACTGCTACAGGCATACCTGTCCAATTGTTTTTTTTTCGTTGTCGTTTATTTGTAAGCCGGTGTCTTCTTCTTTTGTTTCGAATTCGGCAAGGTAAGATACAAAAAATAAACAAAGCGTTTGAAGAATAATGGTTGTTATTAGGTGTGACAAGTCATAACAGCTGAAATATATCATCTTTTTATCAACTTTATTTAAAACGAATATAATCATAAAGTAGTGTAAGTATCTTAATTCAACGTCTATATGCAAAAAAAATTAACTCACTTCCGATCTTTTCTTGGATTTATTAAAAAAATCTATTCACAAATATCTCATTTATGTGTACGCAAAAACAACAAGTCGGTAAAAAAATCCCTGTGTAGTAATTTCGTTAAAAAATAGTGGCATATTTAAGAACTTGTATGCATTTTATATTAACTCAAATATCACAAAACTAGCAGTTAGGTCTTGTCTGCATATGTATTATTTCAAATTATAACAAAATCACATATTCATTGTCCAAACTTACGTCCTTTAACGACATTATCAGCATAGTGCTGCATCTTGAAGCAAATTTTAGCTTCATCAAGCTAAATTTTCCATGCGTTTGATTTTCGCCTTTTTGTACCGATTGCTGACAACCAAGAACATTTTTTGCTATCAAAACTGTGGTTTATCAGCAAATTATTTTCTCTATCATGTTAACATATATATATTTAGCGTTTGTGATATAATTTAAAGTGTGCTTCTGTAGGCGTTCTATTTCATTAGTAAGAAACAAACGACATATATCATAAAAGAAAAAGTTTTCACCCTAAATATGAGTCAATCTGATTATAACAATACACGGAGAAAAATACATAACACCGAGCTATACGGCTTTTTAAAAATAGGCTGACGCAGCTCGACGAGTAAATAAGAATTGAAATACTACGTTGGTTATGTCACGTGCACTGTTACAGGAACCAGAGTAAAAATTTAAATCCAGCAATTCGATAGAGAGTTAAAAAATGGTTAAACCTAAAATTCGCACGGTGGATGTGGTTTTCGATGACTGTCATCCACTCATCTTGTCAAATTGATAAATAGCCACAGCCAATATGAATGAACGGAGAGGGCTATTACTAGAGGCAAGGACTTATCCCAATGTAAACATTACATTCATGGTGATGACATTTTACTGTGGCAAATGATTTATACGTTATACAATAAAAAATTTACAATTAATGGCAGAATGTAAAATATGTATATCATAAATATTACGTAATTCGAACATATCTTATACTAAGTTAAAGCCTAAATGCCCTTAAGATAGTGACGTAAAGTACAATAAAATTACGTATCGTAAAATTGGATTAAGTCTGAATAGGTCTTTCAACAATTTCGATTGTTTTATTACAGCACTTTCGAATTTAAATTCGAATTGGTGGCTTATAAAATTGTAAATAAACTGTACAAAATTATTGCTTTTGACTTAATGTAAAAAATATATCAAAGAGATAAATAAGTATTTAAAGCATAATATTTTTTTTAAAAAATGAACTGTATTTTCAATAAAAAATAAGTCGAAAAAAATGTGAAGGGTGTGGCGATTGAACATTGTTTTAATGAATTTGAGGCTTTTGAGGCTATACTGGTCTACCTGGTATAGCCACTTTAAGTATTTTATAAATTAATAACATCAATTTAATAAATGTACGTCCTGATTATTTATATTATTTGCATATGACAGGATTACGAGGTAACCGTGAAATAGGGTTCAAGAATTATGAATCAATAATTGTAAATCTTGAAAAATTATTAAAAAATCCAAACTAGTTAATTATTTCTAAGCAGATTAAATATTTTTTTTATCAAAAAAACATCACAAATATTTTCCTTTCAAATACACAACAATGCGCAATATTTTTTTATTTATTTTTTATATTATTTCACAAGACATCTTTCATCTGTTATTTTCAGCTGAAAATTTAAATAAATCGTCAGTCAATTGATCCACCAATATAATATTGTATTAAAAATAATAAAGCATTAAACTGCTTTTTTTAATGCGTATGATAATGTCAGTTGTATTAAGTGAACTAACTCAGTATTGATCATTATTAAATGCAGATAAGTACTTAAATTGGTTAGTTTTTAAATCATTATTCAGCATAAATAAAAATAAAGATTAACATAAAGTTTTTTGCAAAGTATTAAGCATGTTATAAATAAATAAAAACATGTTTCTTTTTCGAAAGATCAATGGCTGTATATTTGTGTTTATATCATTGTTTATTGAAACTTAACTATCGATGTTTATAATTATTTTAAGATATCAAATTATTATTTTCTTTCCAAAACGGATCATATGAACGTTTACTTCATGGTGACATATTAAAAGGTTAATGCTTGCTAACATACAACTTGCATATGCCAAAAGGTGAAAATCAAGTGGTAAATTATATTTATACGAGTGTTAATAAATTTCAACTTGTTTTAAAATTAATAGAATTTATGAAACACTCTAGACCTCCGCATATAAAGGCGTGCAAAAATATTCAATTACCTTATAAATTGTCCTCCTGGTGACGAAGAGGTTATCATGCGCGCGTCGGAGTCAGAGATTTCAGGTTTGATACCTAAAACTTCTGGATGTTTAAAAATCTAAAAATGAATACACACTAATTAGTTAGGCAGTTAGCTGAAAACAAGTTCTTTTGACAAGTAGTCAGTCTAGGCATATTTTCACAATGTGGAAATCCATATGCTCCATTTCTGAAGTGGATATATTCTTAATTTGTATCCATACGCTCTACTATCAGAGCGGACGTGGCACAAAAAATCCTAATTGTAGCATTGGGTTCTAATCTGAATATACTTATAGATTTTAGCGGTATATATCGAACCAATATATTGAAAGTATTATTCAGTATTTAAAGTCAAATAAATTCTTTCTCCCCTGTAGCATAGAGACTAGCGTACACGCCTTAGAACCAAGTATTGCGAGTTTAATTCTCACATCTGCCTGATTTTCAAAATATACAATAATGAAAAGCTGGATACTGACTGAGTTAAGCAATTACCTGAGAATCGATGCTTTCGTAAAAAATAACCCATCGAGATATGTCTTCACATTGCAGGCGGAAATTTTAACACTACAATATCTATATGCTCCATTTTCAGAGCAAACACTGTATAAAACAAAAAAAGTACTGAGTAATAGTTATATATTTAAAAATGTAAGAATTATTTACCAAACCAATATATTTAATAGGATTTCCCAACATTTTGAGTCGAATTAACATTTTCTACAGGCCATCGTTCGGAAATCTCTGATCTATTCTCCATATGCTATCAAATCACTGAGGTTCCGGATCTCCTTCCAACACAGCCAATATTTCTATTCAGCGTCTGTAATAGGTATTACAATTTCGCAATTGCAACAAAAAAAGCTCTTTCATCAAAATGAGGTCAAATGTAAACCGATCGATTATTTTAATCAAACTAGCCATCGTGTAGCATTTTTGAGCTGATTTATTTCTTTTGATACTCGGAGTGGCAGGCTAGTCGCATGCCTGAACAATAATTAACGCGATTTGCAAAGTTGTTTTCATTCATTAGAATTCGCTGTCAGTGTGAGGATACTTGTTTTCCATTTTAGGTATCTCGCGCTATTCATAATAAATAAAAAAAAAAACTAAATAAATATATTTATAAATGACCCAATGAACAATAAACTGACACCTTGATATATTTTGACAGTCAGCAATTTAGACAATATTAATAGAAAGAGTCTTATTTTTTTATTACGCTATTTTGTTTTTATAACAGAAACTGTTCCATTTTCAAAATAAAAATGATATCTTTTATTTTTTGATGATATTATAGTACATACTGACATTCCAAAATATATCATAATGATAAGAGCTGATCCTTGATTGGTCAATTTATCTTTTTAAATATTAGTTTAATTTTGAAAGTGTGATATATAAGATTTCAACTGAGTAATTATCCAAAAAATATTTACTACGAGACAAATTCAGCTTTGTCATATTTTAAGACTCATCTATTTATAAATGTTTTTGTGAGTATTCGAATAGGTAAATTATTGACTAATCATCAAACCTTAGTTTTCAAAGCATTTAACTGTCATGCAAATTCTTTTTCTACTACTCTAATAAGTTTTATGGGTTCTAAAACTAAAGCTGCTATTAATAATTGGAAACGGTTGTGTATATTAATATATTATGATACACTTCTATTATTGGATGCTTGCTTCTTTACGTTTTACGTTTATTATAAACGATATCTTCATAGAAGATAGACTATTGTCTACCAGTATATAGTCACACTAACTGTTTTTTATTCCTAAATGCAGAACAATCCTGCCAGTATTCTTACCATCGCGGATAGCAATAGTGATGTTTAACGAGATTTCTTTGGATATTGATATATTTCATCCGTGTTAGAGTGAGTTTAGATGGATGCTGTTGTATACATTTTTAGAATAGGATTTGTCTAACTTTCTTTGTAGACTTACATTTCTTTTATTTGCCATTTGTCATATTCTCTCTTTATTATTACTTTTATTTAGTGTTACTTTTACAATATTTACTTCGTTTAATATATTTTTTTTTAATATGTTTTAAAATACTTAAACTTTTTTATACCTAATTATGCTTATGTTGTACTGTGAATATATTAAACTAACAATTCGTAATATTTCTAATATCTAAAAAATAAATTGGATACAATGTAAATTACGTATTTGGTAAAATTAAGTATGGTCTAGGTCTAGAAAGATTCAAAGCTACTCGTATTGATGGTTGAAGAAAATCTGAGGCACCATATACTACACATATGGTAAATTAAGAAGAATAAAAAATAATAAAAAATCGATTGTTGGTCTTATTCTGATTGTACTTATTATCATAATTTTATTATTATATTTTCTATATAAGTGGATCGTTCTTTATATATGTTATGATTTGCATTTGTCTTTCTCTGGTACATACAAATACAACTTATTGACGTTATAAATCGTATTATAATCATCACTATTATTATCATATTCGGTTAATATCGCAAAATATGTCCTACATTTAGCAATATTTCGAATTGTTTCAATAAACTTTGATACTAATCTCGGATATGTTGTTTTCAATATTAACATTTAGATTCAATAATTCATGTTGACAACGATGGCTGAAAGTGTAAAGTCGATAGTCCACTTTATACTAAAAATTACTTAGCAATACCATCTTGTTTTACACACTATGCTAAATGCATGTCCCGCATTGATGTGACAATTCAACATTATTTAAATATATCGAAAAAACTTACTAACTACATTCAGATCTGAGGCCTACACTTCAAAATATATAACTTTGCTATTGTGTATTCACATCTATCAAAAATATGTCTTTCGAAAGCAGCCATACGAACAAATCGATTAAAATTTAATAAAATAAAATCTAATTAAACAAATGGCAAAATAATCAGTTTTTTTACGCTCTCCTCTAAAATTTTCAAAAATAGAATTTTCACATTAAGCCATCCATCGAAAAAAGATAATTCAATACTCAATAAAAAATATCAACAAAATTGTAAACATCACAACATTATTATTTGACAAATGAACATTCAAAATAAATTTCACATATCAAGTTGATGTCCAAATATTTTATATTATATTTAATTTAAAATTTTCTTATACACAACGCTTTAGTTCACAGTGATAGACAATATTTCACAATAATATAAATTTTGATTAACTAAAAATTGGTGTGGACATCCAGCATGATATGAATTTCACTCATGCTAATGTGTTAGTTCCTTAGTTGCAAAAATATACATATCGTTACATACGGTAAAAGGTGCAATATTGTCTATAGTATACTTTCGATTTATTCTCCAACTCCTGTTTACATATAACGCTCTGTCTGGAAAGGGAAATATAATCAATTGATGAGATATAACTTGGTAATAAACGTGTTGATATGCTCATGTACGAGATACTCTCTCGTTGACGACAATATAGTTGGCTTACAGTATGTAATGCCTGTATATTATAGATACACATGTACGCAGTAAGACGAGCGCACAGTAGCGACCGTAATTTGGTATAATAATTAAAATTGTGATCACAAATGAAATGTTGGGCAGCAGCGTACGGAGTTTGGGACAGGGGGGCGTGGAGGCTGCGCGGGATATTCAGAGAACAGGTTTCGAGCCCCCGCCGGCCGCCCCGGCACACCACTGTGCCCCCGTGTATGTACACCTTGAGCGCAAGAGGTTGTAAACTAAAAAGTTGTAAAAAAATACAGGTAACAAAATGGGCAATATTTACCTGACCTTATAACGGTTTTTTGGTATGAAGAAGAGTAAATAAACATTTTAAAAATCTGAAAAAATCATATCTAAAGTCTGATAATAACAACGAATATATTACGTATTCAAAAATAAAATTCTTTAGATTATTCTTAAAATGCGAAAATAAAACCACAGCAAAGCACCCGCACAAAAGCCAAACTTACCGAACACTTGAATTCCAAAATAGTATACAGAGTTTTATATATGTAATATTTAAGTATAAACACTGATAGATGTAAAGAATCTAAAGTTCTTTAAAAGGCTTTTCAAGAAATATCCTCAATATGACAGCAATTAAGCCTCGTGCCATCTGTGGAGGAGAACAGATGGATCAAGAAGGATTTAGGGAGCTTCAATATAACCAGCTAAAGAAAGAGAGTTTTTGACAGAAATGTTGGGACGACAGTCACGTGCCTAAAAGAATTTGTGTACTATTTTATAGGTTTTAAATGATTATGTTTGAATAACAAAATATTAAATAAATTGCGTGTATTCTGTTTATATTTTCCGAATATTGATACAGAAAGTTATTTTGTGGAAATATCTACACAATTACTAACTCTACAATATAAATTAATTAACTTTCAATGATGCTACAACGATGTTTCTAATTTGTTGTTTCTTTGTGTTTGTATAATAAATACTTACAAGTCATTTTTCCCGTTTTGTTGCAAACTCCCTGCAATGACATGTGCTATCAAATACCCAATCAAAAACGGTTTTAATTTATCAAATTTAACGTAATACTTGATTAAGCCTGTCTTCTGCCATACCTTTGCTCATATCCTCCGCTGTACCCTTCACCAACCTTCTCCTACTCTGTACATCCATCGCGTTCTCGCAGCTATATTGACAACAATCCCGAACGAAAGGTCCGACAAGCTGTAAACAAACACATTGTGTATAATATACCTTTGATTTTTTTCGACATATTTTAGATACTTCGGCGCTAATCGCTTGTATCTGCTATAAATTATTTTTTACGTAACCGCAGCGGGCAGAGAAAGATGGATAGTAACTAATTCTATCCCTTACATTTTTATCTAATTGATTTTAATGGGTCGGTGGAAAATAGCGACTCAAATAATTATACCAGCCTTAAAAATCTAAGCGTATTTTTCAAATAAAACTATCAATGACAAATATGTGTTTATTAGTATAAAATATAATAATATAACCATAAAAACAAGGTCATATTCATAATTCGTTATCATTTAACCATAATATGTAGTTTTGCACTTAAGCTCCATCAGGCCGGACTTAATGAGAATGGATTTAGTTTCTCCATCCGCAGCCTCTGCGTATCCACCCCCGATATTCGAGAATATACTGTAGCATAGTGAACGTGAAATATTCTTCAAGCACTTAGTAATTATTAGCTAAGCATTTTAGTGTGTATAATTTCACTAAATATCGATAAAAGAAATATATTCTATGAAAAGAAGCTTTCGCACTCTTATCAGTAAATGCTTCTTTATGAGCTTACTGGCATTTGTTCGCGAATCATATGGAAAGCACTTAGCTCATCACATCTCGCAACATTTCTTGACCACTTCATTCTGCTTGCTCCTGACATATACACTAAAATAAGTTTAAATCACTCGAAAAGCTCGACTTTCGAAAAATTAGGATGATAAAAAAATCATACATAAATAATATTTCACTTTCATCTTCATTGTCAGCACTACAACACAATGTGGATCTTTATTGTAGAAGGCTCTGATGGAAACTGTGTATATGAACTTAGTTTCATGAATAGTGTGCTTATGTCTATACAATTCTGTCATACTTTTAGTTTTCCTATCCACCTTTTATCTTCGATCTATTGAAAAGTAGCCACTTGGGCTTTGGTTATCTACCATTCTTGCCCTTTTTTATATATCATATATATTTCTTTTATTTCCATTAAGATAGTTTTTAGTTTATTATTTTCTAAGATATCCAGCTTCATTTAAACGTGTTATTGGTTATATTAAACACCTTGATTTGTAGGTCATGAGAGCTTTTAAAATCTGTATTTTAGCTTTTCTATTTAAGGATCTTGTGAAGTTAAGTAGAACTTGTTTTTTACTGCTATTTCTTTAACAAATTTTTCATCTGATCGTGTCATAGATATATTAATTCGCCAATCTTCTCAAATAGGTAAACTATTATCGTGAGTAATGAGTTTGATCGAGTCTTACAGTATTTAAGTGGTTCTTAGATAATATTTTTTTAATTTTCAATTAATGCTTCCTGTATTCGAGTAGCAATTCATTATATACGATTAGAAACGTGATTGA
Source organism: Rhyacophila evoluta (assembly GCA_022683975.1). Taxonomy (NCBI): domain Eukaryota; kingdom Metazoa; phylum Arthropoda; class Insecta; order Trichoptera; family Rhyacophilidae; genus Rhyacophila; species Rhyacophila evoluta. The sequence continues at coordinate 35,906 of JAGVSQ010000021.1, forward strand.
TAATACTGTAGACAAACGAAAAATATTACTAAATACTGTTTACACTTTCAGAGTCTTATAAAATGTACTGACTTTAGTATAGACTATTTTTTGTGATATTAGTAAATCAATAATTAAAATCAGTTTCCTTTCAAATTAATTGTACCAGTTATCTAATTAGAGTTTAAATTGATTGGTTCCACGCAAGGGCCTTTAGCTCGGTAGCGAGTTGATTTTAATTGCGTACAATTAATTTGATAACATCAATCAAGCGTTAACACATTAAGTTTTTTTTATTTTAGAATATAATTAAACATTTTGCCGGCAAGTGTATGTCGACGTGCTAGAAATTACGGAGACGATTCATAAAAGGAAGGTTACTTTGCTCGAAAGACAGCAATAAGGCTGCAAAATTTAATTTTTAGAGCGGACAATCAATGTATATTACTTAATTATATTGTAAGGAATCTATTTATACCACGTTATAGTAATAACAGATATTCATTTCATGTTTACTTAATAATAGATTATGTAATATCACATTAAATATAAACTACGTGGTTCAAGATTCTATCGTGAATTTGTCCATATTTTTCTAGTTATTTTTTACAAATATATTTTAATTTTTTATAAAATATGTAATACTTAATCATAAAATATTTTTATTTTCACCAATTTCGCCATCTAAAACTAATTCATATCATATCAAGGTGTCTCCCCGGTAGCGTAGTTGGTAGCGTGCGCGCTTTGCAATCCGGGGAATGTGGGTTCGATTCCCCATCTGTCGGATTTTAATATTCTGAAAATGCAGGACTGGATGCCAATCGGGTTGAGTAATAGTCTGATAAACAATTCTCGTGAAAAATAATCTGTCAAGACGTGTTCACATTGAGGAGGGAGATCCATAGACTTCTCTTTCGGAGTGGATATCTTCACACTGTGTAGATCCATATGCTCCATGCTGGGAGCAAGCACGGTATATATTGATATGAAATCATTTAATTTAAATTTTAATTTCACATTTGTTTAAAAAATATATTTTATTGTATTTTCACTCAATTACTATAAATTCCTTGTAGCCAGTGAATATATAAATTAACAAGGCATGGCACGTTATGTAAGAATTACTATAAATTCTCTGTAGTCAGAAAATAAGTAGAAAAGACCATCAAAGTAGTAAAATATAATGTATATGTATACATATAAAATATCACTTGATACGTAAAAATGAGTTAATGAACACGTCTGAGCAACACAACTCTCAAACAATCTTTAAATTACTCACTTTGACAATATTATATATTTTCTTGATAAAATAAATATTTTTATAAGCACAAAAAACACTGAGAGAACACTAAAATTTACCGTACCAAAATATATTTAGAACTGAAACAAAAGACTGATACACCCGGAAAATCTTTGAGAAATTTTTGAATGATTTTTATAAATATTTATTTATTTTCAATTGATACTCCGAATGTTTTCATTTGTTAACACTGATTCTTATGAACAGCTGAAAAAATACGTGTCGTCAACTCCTAATTTGAACATCTAAATCGGTATTGAATTTCATTGAGCTAATTTTCTATTCATCTCTCATGATAAATCATACAAAAAGATGTTATTTTATCTAAAGGAGCGGCCTGCGTTTACAGTAAGTTGGTACGCCTACCCCGCGAATTATCTCAATTAATATATTGAAACCAACCTGTTTCGACGAAACAACAAACTAAATTGACGATTAGTCGATTTATATGATACTTTGTACCTACGCCAAGAAATATTTCAACTTACTACTGTGTACTATACGTCATTTTTTCTCCAAATACCTACATTTTTGCCATAAACTTTTCCATGTTTATTGTTTTTGAAGTGTACAATTGGTTTAAGATTAATCTGTATTATCAGGGACTCGATTCAATATCTATTTAACGAATGGTTTAAATTTGGATAGGTTCAAAATGACATTCATATGCATGTTATTCCCCCTAGATCTATTTATTAGCTTCATCATCTAGTACTAAATAATTCACTTTCAAATACTTCAAAAAATAAAACCTAAATAAATTTTTGTACAATACTAAAATTCTCCATCGGTAACATTATTAGTAACAGTAATATTCAACATCCATTTTCCAATATCCGCTCCTTAAGTGAAGTAAATAGACACCACAAAACGCCTCCAAGAATACTACGGATAGCCAATTTTCTCATATTCCTTCACACATTACCAGCATCACGTATCTTCGTATTATATTTATCATCTGTCAATTTGATTTAGTAGAGAATTTAGTATTCTATTGAGGTATTTACAGTATACAATCAGAATTGGTAACTTTATTCTTATCGTGATAAGTGTTATTTATATTTTAAAACCACCATACCCCAGCATCCATTGCAAGCCATCGTTATATTATTATTATCAAACATAAGTTACTAACCTTTAGGCATAAATATATAATAAATTCCTCCTTGTATTTCATTTGTGTATCGTATGTAATCAATAATCATTGTCGAAGTATTATTATAGATTCGCTCAACGAAAACATTAAAATGTAAACACATTACGAAACAAGCATAATGGCTTTCAACGGCTGGCAAATTTGAGTCTACATCACATAATGCCTTATGTCTGAATATTTTAAAATTAACTACCAATGATGATAATATGATAATATTATGTTTACAAATCCAAACACAATTAACTAAAATATAATGTTTGGTAGCGACTAAGTTGTTACTTTATTTATTTTAAAACAAATAACAAATATACGTGTTATCCCTATTCTCTGTTGATCGTTGGAATATGTCCAACATATTCAAATACGTATGATATAATTACAAATAAAAAAATTCTAATATTATTAAAGTATTTAAATATAAATCAAGTAACCATAATACTTTTAACCATTTTAACTCCGCATGTGAGACATATCGACATATAGAGTGAAGATTTATTTTGATAGGGCTGCATCTCGATTTTAACAGTTATAAATAAGGGATGAACCTTTGGGTTCTAATATAATTTATATACTCTGCACTATTTGTATGGTAAGCTACAAATTATTGTTAACCGAAACTAAGAATTAGTCGATGCTCATAATGCATGCAATAAATAAAAAAATACAATAAATTAAAATTGAAAATTCATTTATTTATTATACAACGCAAAATTCTCATTTAATTAACAGATAGCAGTAGCCTATAGGTTAGCGTGTACGTTTCAGAGCCGGAGATTAGGGACCTGTTTCCTACAGCTACTGGATGCGGAGATCCGTACTCATTTCTTGGACTGGACATTTACTGGTCTCATTGGACATCTTCTCATCGTGTACTTTCGGGTTAAACATGATTAAAATAATGTGAACTCATTCAATAATGTGTATGTTGCTTGGAGGATAGTAAATCCCGTCATATCTAATAGGTAAAATGTTAAAACAATAGTAAATTCCTCGTTTATACATATCGATGGCTTAAAGTGAAAATTTGTAAGTCAATTTTTGAAAATTTTACAGGAGAGTGATTCTTTTGCTGTTTGTTTTTGCAATTAGATATTTTGATATGTTAAAACACATTTTAAGCAATTTATTTGTTGAACTGCTTACGAATGACAAAGTTTTCATTGATCTGAATGCAAAATAAAATAATTACATAATATATTTTGGAGTGTAGGTCTCAGATCCAAATGAAGCTGTGAAATTTTCTTAGGACGTTTTTTCATTAGATTTTAATAACATTGAATTTTAAATTAATACGGGACATGCATGTAGCATAGTGCAACAAAATAGTATTATTGAGTCATTTTTAGAAAAAAGTGAATTCATCCTATTTCTACTTTAAGCCATTGATATTCAATTAATTTCAGTATGTATGGTAAAAAAAAAATATCAATTCTTCAAAGGTGAGCCAAATTTTATATAAATTGTGTACTCTTGGACATAGATACATTATAAAGTCTCTTGCGAACATACTCATTATAAATTAATATCGTACTGGGTGTTTTGATCCGTTTCACTTACAGTGTAATAATTTATTTTAATAAAATAATATACTATATTCATTCTTCCGAAAAATTGTATCACGTTTTCAAGATGTGGATAACATAAGTAATTATATTAGCATATTCATTACTTATAGAATTTATTATATGTTTATTATATGAATAGAAACAAAGCAGGTTTTATTATAACAGGTATATTGATTAGATATAAGTAGGTATTAACTTTTATTACTTTTTCAGACTAGATCTAAACTAATATCGATTTAATTTAATGAAACTTCAATAAAACACTCACTAGGAGCTCGTGAACCAACTCTATATATTATTAATAATGATAAACGTATTGTTATGCAAGTTAACTGCCCCCCATGTGGAGGCTCTATTTTAAATTTAAAGCATAAATCACTGCCATTAATAATTACTACAAAAATATATTATACCCCCGATTCAAAAATAGAGTATTCAACAGTTTAAAATAAAATAATTAAGATAATTTTAATAGAGAGAATCTTATATCATACATACTGACATTGATATATTATTTTTTATGCCATGTTCGCTCCCAAAGTGGAGCATATGTATCCAAACAGTGCGAAGAAATCCACTCCGAAAGTGGATGATATGAATGTGAAGACGTCTTGACAGATTATTTTTTACGAGAATCGTTTGTCAGGCAATTACTAAACCCGATGGGCATCCAGTCCTGCATTTTCAGATTTTTAAACCCGACCAGATGGGGAATCGAGCCCGCATTCCCGGATTTCTAGGCACACACGCTACCAACAACGCTAACCGGGAAGACAACATATAGTATATGTATTTTATTTTATGAATATTTCAAAAAAATCCATGAAAATTTTGAAAACTTCATTTGGCTCTAGGACCTACACTGCAAAATATATCATTCTGCCATTTTGTATTGAGATCTATCAAAAGTAAATTGTTTGTAAGCTCTACAGTCTTGTTTATATCAAAATAATCACAATAATAAAAAGTAAAATAATCAGTTTTCACGCTCTGCTATGAGGTTATCAAAAACGGAGAGTTGCATTTCAAGCCATCGATATACGGTTATGGATTTAGTCTGATACTTTGCAGTTAAGTTACATCGGTAAATAGTAATAAAAACGGAATAATAATATTTTTATTTAGGGCACAACAAGTTCGAGAATAATTTGATTAGCTTTACGACGCGTGAAGTATGTCTTCCTTCACTCGGGGCGTATTAAATTTGACCGCTGTAAAATGTTAAAGAATTTCTCTTAATCGCATCGCGTGGAATGTCGTTTTTCTTTTGTGAGTAAAAGAAATTCGGTGTCGGTCATAAAATGACGTCACTGACGCGTAATTCGGTGGCCAGGGCGAGCTAAAACAGCGGTCGGCAGTTTCTCTGACAAGGAAAATATTACAACATCTCAGAGGATGAGATGACGCGTAAAAGATAAGGTTTTTTTATTACACTAACATGAAACACCGCAGATATATATGCTTTTTTAAACGCTCTCCTACCTTATAATATTTTATGCCATTCATAATACTATTTTAAAATTCTGTTATAGGACGTTCTTCGTTAATATCAAAATTACATTAAAATAATATGAGATCAAAGATTATTAATATAGGAAGTCTAAATGTATTTTTATTGTACATTGAAATTAAAGTTTAAAATAAGCCTTGTTCAATTACTTAAATTACTTGGATTTTTCTATCTATTATATTTTGTTTATTGATAATAATAACAACGGCTGACTCGATTATTTAACCATGACAAGTGTGCTAATTTGATTACTTTTGATAATTAATCTTTTTTATTACGTTCGTTCTAAAAGTGTAGCATATGGATTTACACAGTGCGAAGATATCCACTCCGGAAATGGAATACATAAATCTCCGCAATGTGAATATTTATCATTCACGAGAATTGTTTGTCAGACAATTTTTCAACCTAATGGACATCCAGTCCTGGATTTCATTTTTTTAAATCCAGCAAATGTGAATTCACATTACTCGGATCCAGAACGTATACGCCAACTTCTAGGGTACTGGTGAAACAAAAAAAATATATTTACGCAGCTTATTGTAATCAAAATGTTGCAATAGTCACCATAATACTACTAAACGCATTACAAGATGTCGATAATCGTCGTTTTATGATTGGTTTGTTGAATATCGACGACGCATGATTTGAAAAACTTCTTGTTTTAATTGATTAGATGGTTTACACAATATTATATACTACAACTCTACATATTATTCCATAATACACCGATGTTATGCCTTTAAAAAATATTTCAGAAACTTTCATGTATTTAAATGATATTCTGTTTTCATTGTTTGAAGATTTGACAGTTGGTCTATTCGATAAAACAATTCAAGGTAAGTCTTCAAATTGTGAAGATATTATATATGTATTTCACATGTATACGTAACATGAAACTACGCTGTAGTCATCTCTGGCTAATTGAATTATTTATCAATCTTAAAAAATGGCTAAACTACAAATGTAATTCACGTCACGGACTGTAATTAACACTGTAACAATATTTACTGATAATCAATTATCTTTCGCCGATGTTCAATCATAAAATATGGCTTTATAAACACTTCATAAATTTAAGAACGAGTGTAACTTGAATCCCAAATATTTGACTCGATCCAAATTGCTTGACCTAAAAGTTCAGTGAAAAGCTCCATAAATTGACTAGTGAGGTCATTCAGTATCGTTAAAGATAAAGTATTGTAGGAATCACAATAAAACCATGATATAAATTATTGCTAGTATAAATTTCTTCCTGTGCTGGGTGCTAACGGCGACGTTTATTTTTAATAACTGTCACATAAAGTGTGACGCAATATTAACAAACATAAATTCATAAACAAACGCAAAAACCATCCCGTTATAAAATGCGATTAAAATAAATGGACGCCTTCTTATTTTATGACGGACGAAAAATAATGAAACAATGTTTTGTGCTTTTTACAGTTAATAATTTTATAATTTATTAAAAGCGTTTCTTTTAAAAAATATGAAAGCTTCGAATTCGCAAGATTTTTTATCACTCCATTTTAACACTCTTGATCAGACTCTCATATATTTATATTTTCTGGAAAGGAAAACGGACGTTACTTTTTTCTTTATCCGAAAAAACTCTTTTCGATAATCACAATCTATACAACTTAATACACATTAAGGTTTTTTTTTTACTGTGTATTTCAGTACAAAACACGATCCTAATGGAATAAGAAAATCGCTATTACACATTGGAAGTCGATCCATTGTGTTGGGACAAAATTGTATCATTTAGTTTTTCACTTCAATTTTTGCTTTTATATTTTTGGTGAATGGTGTTTTAAGATCTTAACATTTGGAGATTTAACTTCTAGTACTACTTTTACAGTGAAGTTCACTCACATAAAGCTTAATCAAAGCCATGATTTTATTTACCAAGCTTAACTGTTAGACTTTTTAATTATCACAATCCACCGGATTGAGTAAATAACCCCATTTGCACAACTAAAATAAATCTATTAAATGCAGGTATTATTTTGTATATCAAATTACGGTCGCACTTTCATTATATTGTTTTTTATATCATATTTTTTTTTAATATCCAACTTTGAAAATATTCTTAAATAATAATCAAATTAACAGGAACTTATAAATTTACGGTAAATAATTGCACAATTTATATTATATGACGAACCGAACATTGAACAAAGCAATTTTCATTTTATGAACAAAGAAAGGAAGTAGGAAACATTCCTGGCATTCCGTTTCATGGGCAGCCATTTCGGTGCTCTCAATTATTTACAAATTTTAAGACAACTTTTTATACCAATAAATACACCCACTCATTGTTGTATTTTTATTATCTGTAAAATGTATAACTTGTATTTAGTATCGCAATTATTATATCATTTTAATCTTAGATAATTTAAATTTTAAAGTTCGTTCTTTCTATTTATTATCTTTTATGTCCCCATTTTCCCTACTTGGTGCATCAACTTTCCGACGCATTTATGAATCAGCTGATTTTAATTAACTTCATAATATATTTAGCATTTTAGCGTGATTTAAATGAAAACTGGTGCTATAGAATGAAGGGTGATTGTGGCTAATACTATGAATGCACCCCTGAAACTTTTTGTGAACTAACTCAGTTGTGTTAAAGTTCAACGTGCAGAATTAACTCTCCAATAGTAATGCTAATATGAGAATCAATAAACTATTTTATTTCACGAAAATGCTTCATCGATATTTCACTTAAATGAGACAAACGAAATTGTTTAAATTCGTTAAATAATACTTCATTTTTTTTAGAACTTTATTTTAATGTTTTTACTTTATATTTACTCAACAAACTTCATGACACTTTTACATTTTTTTTTATTTTGTAAGCCTATCCATCAGTGAATCTCTATAAGGGGGCAGTGTTACCCTTTTCCGGGCATCCAAGATTTTTTTCGGTTACGCAGATCGGGGAGCTATCATACGCGTACAAGGAGGCAGGCGGTTTGCACTTTGAGCTGCTATCAAAATAATGCGAAACTTTCGAAAGCTGAACGCAAAACTTTAATTACGAAGAAAATGATTTAATAAATATATGAACACTCGCACTACGTATAACACGGTCATATGGTTCTATAAAAAAACGTGTAATAAAAATCCTCGTTATACGAAGTTTGAAGTTGTTACAAAATCAGGGTATGCGTTCCAAAAAAAATATCAAAATTCAATTATATCCTTTACTGTTTACAATAAACAATATAAAAGTATACGTTTACGTATCTATTTCAAATACTTATATAATATATACAATAGATTGCTGAGCATGATTATCAGTTATAATCTTATTTATTGGACGCTTTTTCAGGATGGGTTGTTTCTATGTTGCATTATCGGGAATCTCTTGAGATTTTTTGGATTTAACCTTTATAAACGGTCTGATAATCGATTGTCTTCTTTTAGCGTATAAATCTTTATGTATTTTGTGACTAAGCGCCAAGAAATTTTGTAATAACCTCTTTAACCTCAAACATACTTCCATTATAGGATCATTTTCTGTAAAATAATCTTCTAATGTATCAGCTAAAACTTAATTTATTATCTTTAATGTGATACATGTTTCACATTAAAAACAACTGATTTGCTGTAACTGAGTATCATTTAACATTTTGACAAGTTTTTTTTAGTTAAAAGCACCTTCCTTCGATATTTCGTCAATATCTTGAATATCCAGATAATCAAATTTTTCTCCACCATTGCGACGATAAATTTTAATTGTGTTTTTGTATCTTCTATTGGTATTTAAATGGATTTTTATATTTCACTGACCATAAATCTGGTCGAATATGACGAATAGAATGTTTTTGTGATTGCATAATCTAGGAGTGTCCAAATTACAGACGTTAATCAATTTTTGAATGATTGTTTTTTTTCTAAAACCGTGTTATACAATAATATGCCACAACCATTACATATCGAAACCGTATTGTAGAAGTACCGTGTTATACGATGTCCGAGTGTATTCTATAAATGTAGGAAGAATGTGTCTCTTATAAATGATTAAAGAGTAATTACAACGTTTTACTCATATCGGATTTAACCTTTTTGTTGTAGGCGAAAGCCTAATTGAATTTAATCACTTTTCAGGACTCCTAGCTGCTTGAAGTAGCGTAGGATCTTTATATTTGTTAACATAATGTGTTAGTCTCTCTTGTAAGTACACATATGTTTTTATAAACATCATTTGAGAAAACATAATAAGTTTTGTAAGATAATTTCACAGCATACGACAGGTTAACGCTCTGTAATTGTCAAATTCTATTACAAACATTCAAAAATCAAACAACTGACAAGTGAAATTTGATCGTTAGAGTATCGATTTTTTATAAAAATAATATTCAAATATCGCTACAAAATTCAAAGAATATTTTAATTTTTATAATTCAGGAGTCATTTACTTGTATCATATTTAAAATTGTCGCGATTTGAATTGTGATGGAACTCTGCATTAAAAACAGTTGACTTTTATACATCACACTATAAACACAAATATCCTAATGTAATACATAGTTTTTGGCAGTTAATAACTATTTTTTAATTTCAGTAAATGTAGTATTAATTATAAAATAGCATTGGACCATTTTCTCACTGATAATCCTTGGTTAGTTATCTACTAAGCCCATTTTGTTCCATGTCTTGTAAAGAAATACTCATATTAATAAGCAAACAGTAGTATTGAGCACGTATTAGAAAAAATATTTGGGATATTTTGATAATTTCTCGACAACATACATTATAGTTTAAAAGCGGTACTCATGTAAAGGAGACCGTGCTGAAACGGACGGAGTGTATACATCCGCGGCAAGCAAGCAGGCATACGCGCGCTTGGTGTCATACACTCTACCGCGTTAAATATTTAGGTATATTCCATCTCACCACATGATTCCGTTACCTCTAAAAAAACTTCAATTGAAACATATATTTCTAAGCGATATTACTAAACCGTAAACAGACCATGATCTCGTTTGATTTTTTAAACGACTGTAACCAATTTTCAAATACAATGATCGATTTACATAGGTCAGAAGTAGAAACGAACGTTTGAGAGAATGAAACCCTTAGGTGAGGTGATCAGTAGGTAGGTTGGCTGTCGCGCAGGAGGCTGTTGACCCTAAACCGCCCGGCAAAGGCAAAAACGCGCAATTCTGGAATTCACCCTTTTTATTTTAAAAATAACTCACCATAAGCGGCCGGACGTCATGTGATGATTGCGCGGCAATTTTTTCCTTTCATTGTCATTTTTGTTCAACCTTAACTCCCGCTAGGGGAAAACTGGGGCTCATCATTCAAACGGGAAAACTGTTCGATAAACAAAGATGATTCCACATTTGTGAATATTTTTAGATAAATACTATACGGATATTCGTTATAAACGGCTAAATTTTTTCACAAGTTTTGAGCGTTGTTTTACAGTATTTAATAGGATTTTCACCATATATTCGTAGGATACAGATGAAATTTATAAAATTACCCTATTTAATATATATTAATATTATTGTAAATATAGTGTACATTCATCATGGTCGTAATCAGCTGTCAACGAACTACGCTTGGATGATGATTTTCCATTTGTAATTCGACCTTATCGGTCACGTGCTTTCCACTAGCATGCACTTCTACTACCTTCATCTATCCATCCGTATGCGTATATTCTCGGGATCTCTATAATGACACTAATCAAAAAGTCCAAACCACTTATTTTGTAACAAAATCCACTCAGGGGTACGAGCATATGGATCTCTTCGATGTGAAACTTAACAACTTTTACCATTTATATCAGCTTGATGTAAACAATTCGTAATTATTTTTATACCAACACAATCAATGTATTATACATTGCAAATCTTTTGCGGATTATTGGTTTGTCAGTCAATCGATTAACTCAATAGTCGACCATTTCCACGTAAATCTACATTAATAAGAGGTCTTAGATATGAAACATATCCATATTAAGTTTGTACAACAAATGTATAAATTTTACACGTGCAAACCAATTATTACGGTTAAAGACATTGTTCACTTTTGGCCGTGCAGTTTCTCAATCGTTGTCACCAGTGGTCTGCCTTTGACTTTAACTTTATAGACAATAGAGAAAAATACATTTCCTCCATTAATGACCATTCTATAAGACAAATTTAATGCATTTAATGATATTTTTGGATGTATAATATAATTATGTGTGAATTTATGTTGGTTTTTATCAAGCCGATGAAAATAAGTTACGTTGAAATCATCGAATGTATCTGCCAATATTACCGATAGTGTGCACCTAAAACACCTTATAATACATTTTAAAGCTATCTTTCATAAACGTATGTTAATTAAATAAGAATATATATGACATATTATGTGCTTCATTATTGCTTTGGGCGGCATTACTGTCAAATAACCGTGTTGCAAAGGGATCCAGCTTCCGAGCGCAAGCGGTGATGCAATTTATTTTAAAAATTTTACTGCCGTGTTTCGAGTTTCGACATCATAATAATGACCAAAACATCTCAATATTCACCGAGTTGTATTCGCATTACCGCGAGAGGGAAAATGAACGGTCATAAACGATTATGAGAGCTTAATCGATTCTCAAAAATATTTTTTATGTTGGACCATTTACAAAAAAAGAACCAATTTTACTCACTCTTTTATTTGAACAAGTGAATTCAGATATTTCAATAATTTATTCTGCGGGTGATGTAACAACTGAAAGTAAAGTAAGTTTAAAAACGCACAGCATTATTTATTGGATTCATTGACGAATCAATCAGGAAATTTACGAAGATTTAATATAAAGCTCGTGCTAATGTAATACATGTATGTGTGGCTTTATTCAAAACCATACTATATGCTTATTCTACTTGTTTAAACATGTATTTTAGATAGCTACCGAAAGCTTATTTTTATAATTACTTTCATGGACAAAATATTTCATTTAATTGAACATATTTTCATGAGCTTAACATGACTCCATTCAACGACTGATTTTTTTATCATATCCACATCAAAAATGGAGCATATCTATAAAGTGGAGAATCATCTTGATAAATTGTTTTTCACGAAAATATGTTGTCAGGAAAATACTAAAACTCATAGCCATCTAATAAATAATAAATCTTTCAATTTAAAATTTGTTAGACATCGAATAGCACGCACTCATTCTTATATCAACGAGGGGACGAGTTTTTAAAATAAATTACTTTACAATTTACTATAATATGACAAAGAGATTAACGTGCGAGGATTGCGGATTCAATTCCACCATTGCTGAATTTTTGAAAATTCAAATACTTTTTGTCTGAATGCCCAGTAGGTTGAGCAATTGGCTGACATCAATTATCGTAAAAATATCTGTCAACATGAATCGTGACAATGCTGAGATCCATATTCTCCATTTCTGGACGGTTCATCTTCACATTATTGAAATCGAGATGCTCCACTTTCAGGGCGGATAGTATATAACAATATTTTTTTTAAATAATGGGTTTATTTGTGATGGAAATTTCTGGTATCAAAATTTGACAAAAAAAATAGGCATGCGCGTTTATATCTCTCCTATATTACTTTTAATATAATATTTATATAGTTTAGTTAAGTCATATTTAAATCAAAAGTTTTATGAAATGAAACATCGTACTAAATCTTCTAGTGTTTAAATGTAACAACTTATCTGAGATGAAAAGTGCAGGCCGTTTACACTTGACGCAAACTCAGTGCGCGATTCTATTCAGAAGGGAGTTAATGATTCAAAAAAAAGCGAACGTGATCGACATACATAAACTAATTGAGTGAATTATTTTTTTCCACGTTGTGTACACAAAAACAGGATTAATTGATACATTGTTTAGTTTTTATGTTGTATTAAATTGTATACCAAATAGATTCTGAGTAATCTTTTCTAAACTATCGAGACTAATTATTATAGACTTGAAATATCTAGAAGAGTTTAATTGAATACCTACACAGTCTCTGTTCCAGTTTTTTCTTCGCCACGTTGTCTCCTTCCTTCTTTGAAGACGGTATTAGCTGCAGCTGTTGCACGTGAGTTGCTATAAATATTGTGTGGTAGATTGGAAGAGCGAGGAGAAGCAGGCGGTACCAATTCAGGATCGATGGATCAAAAATCAATTATCTCACTTTTAATCGATTCCAAGGTTGGTACCCTTTTATGGAGATGCTGATGAATTTCGACTCAACAGTGAACAACACAGGGTAATCTAAATAATTAATAAGCAATGTTACATAAAGTAACGTTTAGTATTTTGCTTAATATTTCTGATCAAACGTTTTAGTTTTAGGGACACCTGTCTAGTTTTACATACAGAATTTTAATACTTCATTCTTTTTTCAATCTTTAAGTGCAAAAATGGTAGTTATTATTTAGAAGTATTATTTAGAACATCGTACTAATGAAGTAAAATATTAATTTCATCAATTTCTTGACTGGCAGCACAGTGAAATCAACTTGAATGGATTAGGTACAAAATCGAGCTACAAAAATGTTCTGATGAAAAAATTGGACTTGAAAATTTCACGTTCAACCAATAGACGACGTTCTTTTAAAGAATCATTAAAGACGACGTTTTGTTTATGTAACCACATTGTATTTTTATTTAATCGTGTGGATATAGAAATAATTAATTAGTCTACATGTTGAATCGTATTTTATTAATAATCACATTAAAGCCAACTAATATGATGTTAAGTTGATAGCCCTGCACCCTGTATGCATTACCACCATAAAATAATTAACGATGAGCCTGTGTTACTCCTATCGAACAGTTGATTGCCAATTATCTGATCTGATGGTGCGAAAAGAGATTATTCAAATATTTTCGTAAAAAATCACAAACTTCTAGATGCTCAGTTAAATTTTTATTGAGTAGGATATTTGGAGTTCATATTTGCGAATGTTGAAAAAGTCGATGTCTTTGAACGGAATACAGAACGAAGATTAACGATTGGAATTTCTCAACGCTTTTATGATTCGTCATTAAACATGTAAAAAAAAGTTCGTTTTTATCACTTTTATTTGTTTATATGAAATTATATGAAAACCTGACACGGTTATAAATTGATATTTTAGGAAAGTGGTTTTCTAAAACGATCAATATATTTTTATTATTAAGCTTTTTATACCTATCCAATACATAAGCAATATATTTTTAATAGCTTTACGTTACTAACAAATTACTATCGATGTTGTGAAAATGACAGTCACAAAATGATGTTTTTTCATGTTGTTCGTAGCTAAAGAAAGAAGTATTTAAATTTACACAAAATATGTTGTGGCAATATATTTTATATTTATTACGAAATATAAAATTGATTTAATTTGCGGCGAAATTAAAATGTCAGTATTAAAATCGATAACACCCAAATCTTTTAGGTGGTTTGATATAAAATATACAACTTCACTAATTGTATCATTACTAAAACACAATTCTGTAAATTATCTTTTAAGCGCCAATCTCTCTTATTTAAAAGTATTCTTTCCCAAATTAGAGGAAGTATCTTCTATTGTACAAACTATGACATAGCATTATGGTCTCTATCATTAGGCAAGATTGGGCCACAATAAATCTTAGGGGCGGCAAAAGAGTAGATTTTTTTAAAATTTGAAATCAAACAGCGAAAAAAATAAGAAAATTAAGAGGGGAAAAAATGAAATATATTAACTGTTTTTATCTGGATGACAGCGGGAGAGTGGTGGTAGTAAAAGTGATCATTTTTTAACTACCGCATAGGGCGGCAAAACTCCTATAAACGGTCCTGCAACCTAGACATATTCCGTTCATATCTGCTACCTAAGTGGAAGATATGGAAACTCAATGGCTTCAATAATCCTTGTTGTTTAGTCTTCTCTCGATGTCCTGTACTGTCTCCATATTGATGATTTGGAAAAAAATTAAATAGGATCTGTTTGTTATTTCCTTTCAACGATTATATAGTACCATATAAATAGCGTGAAATAGTACAAGATGACATATCTTCAGCCCGTATTATTTACGAGTTTACGGGTGTAATCATTTTATTGGAAGTCCCTGTATTGACGATGTCCTGAGGGAATTTGAAGCATTGACCCCGCAGGAAGTAAGTAGAGGCGCGGCGGCCGGCTGTCCAAAACAGGCCGCATTTTCATAACGGGTTGCCGAATTCATTTCGTAACAATCCCGGAGACGATGGCATTCCCTCTCCCTCCTCACGCCGCGGCCTCCCTGACTCAAATATTGCACACGATTGATAACATGCCAAGCTTCCTGAAGCACGGAAGACGACACGTCGTTAACTCCGTGCCCCGATTTACCTTGACTAACGGATTCAAAATA
Source organism: Rhyacophila evoluta (assembly GCA_022683975.1). Classification (NCBI taxonomy): domain Eukaryota; kingdom Metazoa; phylum Arthropoda; class Insecta; order Trichoptera; family Rhyacophilidae; genus Rhyacophila; species Rhyacophila evoluta. The sequence continues at coordinate 51,771 of JAGVSQ010000021.1, forward strand.
TGAAAATCTTTCATCTTTTTTTGCGGTATGCCACGAAATTTCGGGAAAAAATCTAGTGTGCCGTGAAAGAAAAAAGTTTACGAAGCACTGCAATAGCTCAATGAACACTGCACGTCCTTTAGGTATTTCATATTACGACAAAATAATCCTATTAGTACTATGATATTCAAAAATGAACAAATAATACATTCTAAGTGAGGCGCCAAGCCTCGGTAAATACTTGAATGAATGTTTGCTGTATCATTAGCTGTTTTTTATTCCTAAATGCAGAACTGACCTGCCAGTAGTGATGCCAATGCGGAGAGAAAAAATGATTTTTATCAAGTCTACCTCGGTCATTGATATGAGAGTGAGCTTAGATGGATGCTGTTGTATACATTTTCAGAATAGAATTTACCTAAATTTCTTCTTAGACTCTCTTTATTATGTTATTTTTATATATTTTCTATCTGTATTCTTACTTACACATAAATTTATTTTTTTGTTAATTTCGTAATTTTCGTTTTCTTTATCAGATCAGTTCAAAATAGATATCCGCATGTACTGGCAACATACGTAAGGAATGCAGCGGACTAACTAGCATTTTCTCAGTTGACAAAAATTTTCTATACACCACACAAAAAATTCGCTTTCAAAACTTACTAATCCCATTTTTTTTTAAATGGTTGATAATGTGTATTCTTCACAACAATATTGCAATCAGAGGCAAGTTAGGCGCATGAGGCACCAGGGTGCATTATACTATTTCTAAGGCAAAGTCAAAATTTGTTGACATAAAAAATATAATGTTCAAAATAATCTTCTTGCTAAAGTTATTTGGCACATTGACCGAATTGGTAAGCACCCACTAATTGTCACCGAAGATTTACAGATTTCAATCTCACACTTACCCCGACTGTATGCCTAAATACAAAACAGTTATCGTGGAAAATATTCCATAGCGATAAGTCTTCACATTGTCAAAATCCACATGCTACACATTCAAAATAACCATCGTTAAATAAGTGTTTAGAATACAGTGGCATAAAAAAATATATTTTTTTAAATATAATAATCAAAAATTTTGCAGCGCTCAGACTTATTAATCTTCAATACAAGACCTCTAGAAAATCTTGATACGTGGTTACTGACTGCTTTGCTTAATACAATATGAGTACTATAATAATGATTATTTGTCTTTAAGTAGTCAAATATTTGTTAAATTTTTGAGAATTAGATGGTAGAACATTTATGACATTTGACAAACTGCATTTAGTTGTCACATGCTGTCTAGAAGCACAAGACAAATCAACTTTTCTCAGATTTGCAAATTCAATTTTTAAATATAATATATAAATATATTATGTTGAAGTTTATGTCCGATACTAAATTTAAATTATTATCCATTTAAACAAATTTGGCTGCTTTTTGTGTAGTCAAATGTTATATTATTATGTGATTGGAGATTGAATAAATAAGGGATAAGCATTAGGGTTCCAAAACAATTAAAATATTATTAACTTCTGTTTATTACAAATATATGAAAACAGTAATATTTACATAAATTACATTACTATAGAGAATTTCATGCATATCAACAATATATTATATAATCTCATTTTTAAAAAAATATTTCCAATATTATAAAGATCAATTTTTTTGACTTTTTTAACCATTTAATATCCTATTTATTTAGCAGTCATTGATTGAATGCTGAGACGACCTACGACAGACAGACTGCCATGTATTATATTATCTGTATATTCCACTTTTAGAATGGGCATAGACGAAGTAGAAGAAGTTACTATACTACAACCCTGTTGTAGTAAAAAATCATTATTTACAAATTATCTTGATAACATAAAATATAATACATGTGAATATTTCATCTAATAACATAACTGTTGACAACTATAACCACCACCTGTCTGCTTCGGGTCAACGCGAATGTCAGGCAAATAAAGATTTTTGGTCCAAAAGTTTTTAGTAGGAGTTTTATTTCTTTTTTATCCATGTCAAAATATAGAACAGTTTACGAAAGAAGCTGTTTCCAAAACTATTCTTACTAGAATATATATTTAAACTATTGCCACCACCTTTTAAATCAATAACGACTTGGTATATAAGATTACAATTCCAATCGCTCTCCTTTGATAAGTTTTCCTCTAAGATGCCATAAGGTCTGAAAAAAAATATATGGTTAAGTTGGTATAAGATGAAAGAAATCATCAAAAAAATTGAAATGTATTTTAACTGACAAAACACAAACTATAAATGCATTTTAAATGCTACTTTTTTTGTCAACTTGTGAGTCACAAAATGTATTTCACTTTTCAATATCTTCGAATTATATGCGTTTGTATACACTTGACAAAAATTTAAACCCACGCTCGATTATATTAATGAAATTATAATAAATATTTCAACAGTATTTTTTTTTAACATGCCCACTCCGAAAGTAAGGCATATGAATTTATGAATTTACACCGTGTGAAAATGTCCACTCCAGAAATGGAATATATGGAACTCCACAATGTGAAGACATCACTTGACAGATGTTTTCATGAGAATAAGTTGTCATTTATTATCTTAACCTATTGGATATCCATACTGCATATTTAGATTATTAAAAATTCAGCAATTATGGGAATCAATCCCGTAATCTCCAGCTACGAAGCACACACGCCAACATCTCAGTAGGTAGACTAGACAACAATGAAATAAATCAATTTTTCTAATGGATTTAAAACGGCATTTTAGAACATTTATACATATATAAAAATAAAATTATCCAGAAAATAAAGAAATGATAAGCTACTGTGGAATGGTGTAATTATCCTAATATGCTGTATGGTAAAAGTCTAGGAAAATAAACTAATCATTGACAATAATTTTCCCAGGTGACGGTGTTTAATTTATTTTTAATATCTTCAAGAGTTTGTTCCCTAAAATTGAAAAATGTCAAACCTATGTTTCTCAGAAAGTAAATAATTGATAAAAATAAATCTTTCTTTCAAAATTGCTGTGCTGTGTTGTCAAAGATACTAATATTAAAGTTATATCTATACAAAATTGATTGCAGTCATTCAGACTTTAAAATTTACTTGCATATTATACAACAAACAAACCTTGTAGTCAACTTTTACACCCATCTTTTTTACAAAGATTTCCTCAACTTCATTCGCAATATTTTCTTGGGATGTTCCAATTGTTTCAATGTAATGACAATCACTGCTTGCATAGTGACAAGATATGGCTTTACGGAAATTCTAAAATAATCAAAATACATTGGGTATTAATTATAGATTTTTGTGTAAGTAATAAAAACAACAATAAAATATACATATTCCAATAGTATAACCCTAAAATAACTTTTCCACTAGAATTCTCCAGTGCTTTCATTAGAATAATCAAATTTAAGAATGTGTGTATGTTGGTAGAATATCGAGAGCTAAACATTATCAATTATAAGGGGCCCCATTTATGTATAGAACAAAAATAATATTCAGTTAAAAGTCGAAATTACAAAAGCATCTAATGGTCTGAGATACGGAGAAAATGATCGAATTTCCTACAGAAATACATATGTAAAAAATCAACCTTTTAAATATAAATACTTTGCAGTTTATTTATTTTCTTCAAGTCCTGCCTAATCTCAATCCTGGCAGGTCAAAGCTCTTAACTCCTGTAATGATAACTAGGAAAGACAACTTATACGTTATGCAGTCACATTTCGTTGAATCTCTTATTTTACTAGACTGGTATCAACAATACTAATGAAATTGGGCAATCTATAAGAAAAATCTTCTTTGCTTGACAGTAAGACATTATTCAATATGCACAAATAGTGTAAATTTGTATCTTAAAAAAACTTACATCTGTTAAATTTGGACCAGATCCATGAATCAACAGCGGATGAAAGAATACAGTGTCGCCTTTATCCATTGGGACATAGACACGTTTAGATTCGGGAGCAATCTCATCATAATTTTGTATTCCATGATAAGCTTTATTCACTACGCCATTCTATACAAAAATCAAATTTTAACTTAATCTCATAAAATTTTTAAGCATTTAAAACAACTCATCTTGAATCAAAATTCGATTTAGAAAGAAAACTGCAAATTCCACTGATATCCATTCTAGTACAATTCATCTCACATCAATTTAAAAATCAATCTCCAGAAAGGGAGATCTTGTCATCGATAATGGGAAATGATACTTCACACAGTAAGGTTACTTTCAAATTGCCGCCTATTCAATGCGTTCATTTTTATGATACTGCTTTACAGTAACGAATCATAATTTAATAAATAAGGATTTTTTGTGAAAGCTAATGGGTAATACACTACATAATATAGTTTTGAACTGTTTTCCTATTGCATCTAGTAACAGTATTTTCAAATAGGTAAAAAATACAAACTACTCTGGGGTTGAATGAATGGGCACGCATAATTATTATAAAATATTCTAAACTTAGTGTTGTAAGTTGGAGCTTCATAGTTCCATAAAAATTGACTTCATTGAATGTGTATTTCAATGAAGAACAAGGGTCAACCTGTTATAATAAATGGCTAATAAGCAATCCTCAAAAATTATTTGTTAAGAAATGCGTTACACGCGTTAAAAAATTGAAAGCTTCACCTGAGAACAAAAACTACACTAACTACTTTAAAATTGATGCTAACATGACATCACAACCTAATATTAGCAACTATCAAAATAATATATTACATCAGGATATCCATGAACACGCAGGGGACCTTTATGCGAACCTGGTAAGACGTACAAACACCCATTGTCTTTATAGACCCATTCCATTGCCGTCCAAGCTGCAACAATTTTTTCTACAGGACGGAATGGGAAATAAAGTAGATCCTGTGAATAAAAATTAAATAATAATAATAAAAGTTTTTATACATTGATAATATTGCAACACGTAGTAACATATCAATGACACAGAATTTGAATAAGAAGAAATGATTAGTTTATATTTGTGTTTTGTTTGTATTATCATTAATAATAATAAAAAATGTTAATAAATGACAACAACAGGCACAAATTTTCTGTAGAAGTTACGAATATGTGTACATGTGTCCGGCTTAGTGACTATTTTTTTATATGCCCAATGTATGCAGCGATAGAATGCTACCTCAGAAAACCTAAGTCTTAAGGTGATGCATTTATTTCTCTAATGTTCATAGATTTTACTAAAATAATTACTATTGCCGACATCTACACGTCTATTGATCATAGAAGGGAAGTAATACTTTTGTATGTTCACTTTCTTCATATTTAAATTTTAAATAAAATAAATTTCATATGACCTAGGCACCAGTTATCCAGATGTTTGGAACAATTTGGTCATGAGTTGTTTCACCTTTCACCATTTTTGTCTTAGGTGTATATTTATCCCGTAAAATCATTGAACAATTTTAAATTTACCACTTTTTTTAAGTAGTCTTGTGTATTAAATTCTCTTTGTTATAAAACTTTATAAAGATTATTGATACTCGTTATTAACACACTCTTTTTCTAAGACATGCTATGATTTTTGTTTATTTGCCCTGTAAGTCTTAGGTCATAGGTGAAAAATATAATTGCAGGAGTTACTACTTGAACTATATTTATCACCATGATTATACTTAATCGTACAGGATAAATACGCGAATATAATTTTTACGTCAATGAGAGCACAAAAAAACCGTATAGATGCATACACAAAATAAAAATAAAAAAAATACAACAAAGAGTAATAAAATATATTCAAAATAGCAAAGCAAAATTAATGAGATCTTTGACATTTCACTTACTTATTCTGAAAATTGGGAGTATATATCTATATATTTAATTTTTCAATAAACAATATTATTGAAAAATGCTATAAAAATAATGTTGGGTTCTCTTTTACGTAAAATAATAAATATAATGAATTAACATGCATAATACACAGGGCACTATTCTTTTTTTCCAATGAAATCATCTTCTGAATCAAACAATAAAAACTCCTCATCCAAATATTCACCATTTAAATAGTCACTTGCCATCAAACAATGAAATAATGAAAAAAAATACACAATATTAATGATTTGAAAACTACAAAAAATCTTTTTTATTACAAAGCCAACAAAAATACATGATCTACAAGTTACAATAAAGGGCTTCACTTGAATAAGTTTGACGACATACTGATTATTTTATAAAAAAAATCTGAATTCTCAACATCTGCTATAGATAAGCCAAATACTTATTTATAATATTCGAAGATATCTGATTTACAATATATGATATATATGAAGGAACAGAATAGCAAACAAAATATGGGAACAAAATCACCCCACTTCTTACAGTTCTTATGACCCTACTCAATTCAAGCCTCCCCGCAAGTGTGCATTTGAACATTGCATTATGCACGTGGTGAGACCCACTTGCAATTATCGTAATAAAAGTTCACACACAGCAATGCATATAAAACCAAAATAATTATTAGTCTCCATTTCAATATCTATTATATTATAGTATAATATATAATAGTATAAAGAGTGTGACTTTTTAACCTCTTTGGTGACCTAGCACAATCTGTTTTTTTTTATTGGAAATACTCCAAAGTCAAATAATTTTTGCAAACTTTATGGAAAAATTCCGATCATAATAAAATAATCATTTTCATAGAAAAATTGTACCAACACGTCATGGTGCCTAACTCGTAGTGGGTGAGTCATGCTCCAACATGAGGTCATGTCAACCGCGTGAAACGCGTTAAAGACATGTTGTGTAACAAACACGTGAAAATAGTTCTGCGGGCGTACATGCGCCACGGCATAGGATTAAGAACCCCTGATGTACATGATCAATTTTTTTTAAAATCAGGCAACAGAGCACAATTTTACAATCATGGCAATGTCTCTATAGCAACAATGTATTATCCAAGTCTGAAGCTAGCAATGAGTTTTGACAAGTGCATACTATAAAAAAAAACATTAATGCTTTACCTGATGTGGTGGGTGGATAGAAGTACCAGGAGGCTTATTGATCAACATACTGTGCATTCCCATTATGTTTGGTCCAACAAAAGCTTCCACATAGTCAATAAGTAGAGGACATTCGGTGTATAGTGAAAATATATCATCAAACAATATGTCTTGTATCTGCAAGATTTGTATTACAATATAAAACAAAGAAATTCATTGATAATTATTGATAAAATTTAGATTAGTTATACCAATATAAATACGCAGATTGTAAATTTGGTTTATGTTTTTATCAAGATTAATAATAATTAATACTATTAACAGATGGTGCATCATGGAAATTGACTTTGAATTCAAAATTATAAATTTTCCACGATGATTTTATTCTTTGTTGGCTTTAGGCTGTATGGACATGAAGAATGTGCAATTACAAACCGATAATATAAATAATTCAAACATACTCTTATATATATAATGATATATGAACAAAACTGCATTTCACAAAAATACTATATACTAAAATAGTAAAAACAAATCATATGCAAATCATTACTGATAAAAAGACATATAAAGTTAAAATGCCAGAAAATAAAGAATTAATAGACCAACATAGAATATTGTGACAATTCGTATGCCAGATACTATGGGGCACTATAACATTTTTAAAGGTAAGTTGTTAGTTAAGAAAAGGCCTAGCTAACCAATTGCACCCAGTTATTTATAATACAGAAAGTGATTAATTAATTATAAATAATCCACATTATCTCATTTATAAATAAGTAGCTGAGAGATATCAACGTACATGACACTGAATATCCCATTAAATAATTATGATTGGTCAATTTGATAGGAACAAATTTGTAAAATTAAATTCAATAACTCCAGGAAAAAAAAGAATTACTTTTTGAGTTATTAAAACTTTTGAATTATTTATATCAAAAATTGATTTCAGATTTGCTACCTATATAAATTATTAATACTGAGAGTTTAACAACAGCTAATCATTAATCTCATAAAATCTATACTGTGCAAAGTCAAACAAAATAATTTACACATCAAAGCATTTGTCATAGATACATAGACAGAAATAAAAATGCACAATAGATAATGGATTCAAAGTTCAAAAGAATTCATAATCTCACCACATTTGTACATAAAGTCACGAGAATTTTTTTCAAACTATTTTTTTTATTAAATATAGAGTAAATACTGTGAAATATTACGACATACTATACATGCTTATTCAATACGAAAACAAAATTCGTTTCAAAAAAAATGTATAAATAACCCTGTTCTGATCCATCAAAGCATGTCCTTAGGTAGTCTATCACCGTATGGTTTATCCTATACATAATAGTAATACAAAGTGTCAATAGTGTACCCAATATGCCGTATTTGACAACAATGTATAGACTGTCAATGTACTACAAGTGTTAATTTAACAGGAAATCAAATTAATTAATTTTTACGACATAGAAAACATTGGTGGGATTTTTCTTGCATGTGCAGGTACTTTAATTAATATCCTTTTATGTTTACAATTTAAAAACATATTGTAATTATTTGATCAATAAAATTAATTTTATTATTCACTAAACAATTAAACACTTAAAAAGTAACTATCCCTGATCCGAAGCATCTTCTTGTCACATCTTCGTTGATTTTGATCCACAGCCAAAAAGGCTACCGAGACCTATGATAAATAATAACCCTTTGTGCTCCAATCTTTATTTTATTTATCTTCTATAGTTTCCTTCTAAAATTTCACTTGATATGTCAAACAAAACAAATACCAGAACAGCTATTAACAACTCGTCAAATTTATTATCAGACCGATTTCGAAGATGATTTTATTCTCTCTTTGCAGTTTTAAAAAGTGTAAAGTTTTCAATAAGTTCAAAAATTGTTTTATGAGAAAGGATAGAATTTAGATAGAATCTATCAAAGATTTTTTTCATGAACTTTTATCGAATATTAAAAACTGTCAGTGAAGATTATGAAAATATAGATGTTAATGAGAAAAAATATTCCAAACATTATATTACGTCAACAATCTGCAATTATTTAGTTTCGCTTACTTTATTGTATAATAATTCTCCTTTCTTACTTGAATCCATTACCAAAATTTCTTTCATAAGAGTCATAATGCCTTTGTCTGCAACTCCATTACAAATATCGATAAAGTGTGCCCTGAAAATATTTTTTTTCCAAATTATTTCACATTTTCAATAAATTTGGTATTAGTACTAATTTATAACATCAGAATCAGGGATCCATGATATACACACTTCCAACTGTACACCTTAGTCTCATTTGTCAGTTACAGTTTCCATCAAATTTCCTAGTCCCAATGATACTATGTCTACTTCATTACAATCCAGCCACCTTAAGGCCGGTTGGGACTACACTGGTATGTTAGTCGAGTAAAGAGTAATTTAGTACTAAAAATGTGCGAACAGACAAAGTTAGTCAAGTAATTTATCAAAATCAGTTATTTGACTCAATTGACATGGTTCTAATTTTTCGGTCAAGTAGCAGCCCCCACCACCTACTATTAATACCATACAAGCAGCTGAGACATTTTTAAATATGTTACCTTGAGTCATTAGTTATAGCAAAAATGTCATTTCGTTTAGGCAAATATATAACATTAAAATTTGTACAGGAATATTTAAACCACCAGTGATATAGCCATAATAAATAAAGCTATTTTTATAACTTATTTATTTTTACAGTGTTACACGGCACATACTTTGTTCTCTCTAAACATCACTCACTAATGTACTTTGTTCAAACACTTTTTTATTACTACAACATATAGTGATTAGTAAGTCACTCGCCACTCAACTAACGACTCGCATAGTCTGAAGTGGCCTATAATAAAAAGAATTCCGTCTCATACCTCTATTTGGTATTTGGAATACCTTACCAACAGTTGGGAATATTTTATAATATTGAATTGATCGTGAAACATAACCAGGTACATTATGTGGTGCAATTGCTAAGAGTAATTTTGCCACAAATTCAAGAGTTTTCTTCAGATTGATTCTTAAAGTAAAATTTAATGAAAACTCTTGTTTCATTTTTTCCACAGCTAAAAAATTGCCGAACACACCAAAACACAAGAAACTTTCTCAACAACCAACAACAAAGTAAACATCTAATATGGTTAGCATTGTCAAGATGCGTAAGGGACAAGCTTACCAATACAACAAAAATGTGACAATTGAATTTATGCAATTTGGGAAATTCAAAAATTCCACATAATATGTGAACATATTATGTTTAATTTTTATGATTAGCAATTATTGTATAATTCCACAACCATCAATAACCAAAATACAACAACACATTCTAAAGTAGGCATTTCATATTTAAACATGAAATTACAATTCTCTATATGTACTGATTTTTTAATTACTCAAAACATCGTCGCCTTGGTGACCAATTGGTGAGCGCATGTGTTATTCCTAATAGATTGAGCGATCTCGTGAAAAAACAACTTTTACTGGTTAAATATTCACTGTGAAGGTCCGTATGCTTTATTACCAGAGTAGAGACAGTCATATATATACACTTGACCCTCATTGTAATATGGAACTTTTATTACACACTTTTGGTTTCACACCGTCGATGAATTGTGGCACAAATTTGTTTGACACAATTTTAGAAAAAACATCAAATAAGTATAAATGATACAGCATTTATTTTGATAAACAGTGAAAATTTCTGGCTTGATGTATTTCCAAATTATTGATTATTAATTAATGTTAGTTTCATACACGTGAATCGGATCATTCTATTTGGAGATAAATTATATATGACAATAACCCCAAAAGTCAAATGATATAAATAAAATGCAAAAAAAAAAAAAAAAATTTATTGAAAAGACGTCTACTAAGCAGAATATCGTCACAAAATAAAATGAAAAACTACAAATTAATAATTTAAAAATAAGTTGAATGAGTAGGAATATTAAGTGGAATTGATAATGAATAATCAATACAATTAATATATTTTTAGTAAATATTTTAATAATATATTCTGTATTGTTTACTGAAAAAAGAGTATTTACGATTAAAGTTTTATTTTTATTTTTTTAATACACATGGTAATCTTGTATGCATTTCAAGCCTCGTATAATACAATGTTTTCGTGGAACTTCATAACCATGCTATACGAGGGCCAAGTGTGTATATATATATAGTAATTATGAACTAAAGCCACGTAACTAATGTGATACTTTATGACTCATCCCAAACACAAACAAAACCTACAGCACAATGGTATAATGTAATCAAACACTTAAACCGGGTGAATACACCAAAACTCTCAAATATTTGGAAATTAATTGTGTGATATAACATTTTAAGGTGATTTTTTAACCAAAAATTCGAAATTGTAAAGCATATGGCAATAGTATTTGATGTACTGATAATAGAAAAAAAGATAGATAAAGAACTTCACCAATTTTCTACACATATTTCTCGCTGGAGTAAAAGTTATCATGATTTAAATAAGACCCCACACTCTTATCAATTACGTACGAATTAGCCGTGCCGCTACAAAAATGTATTTTTTACAAAATTAAGATGATGTAAAATTAATTATTAATACATTTACATGAATTCTACACATATTGATAAGAATTACCTGCATTTCTCAATGATATCTTCTGGAATTAATCCCTTTATCACCAGATATCCACATCGATCATAGAAGTCTTTTTGGAACGGAGTCAAAACAATCTTTTGTCGGGAGCTTGGATCAGCGGATACACTAAAATTTAAATAAAAACTCATTAACATTACAAATAAATAACAGTACTAAACTTATAAATTAAGTTTGCTATAAAAGCGCTGTCAGTTTATTATACTGCTTGATGCTTTTGTCTGTTCAAGGAATACCATATTGTTGTGTATTAAGTACATTAACATGGACCACATAGTACTACATGTAGTTCTATGTTTTTTTTAATAATATAATATTTCAGTATAGAAAAGAGTTCTAATCAACATTTTAAATATGATAGTTAAATTCAAAGGCATTGTGAGATTGTAACTGTACCTAGTATTATTCTTACAGTGTGCATAGGATACAAATTTAATCAATGTTGATATTCACGTATGTAAACAAAACTTACTTGTTCACTGTCAGTCTTAAATTTGGAGAGAGATGATTCTTGATAACTTCGATACGACGAGCTGCCATTTTCAACCGTTCAACGTAAGACTGAATCAAATTGACGAACAATTTTTTGTTTCTCACTGGCAATCCGTGCTACACCGCACACCCAACTATTATAATACAGCTATATTTCTGTTTTGAAAGTTGAACTTTAACACCTGACAGCTCGAACCCACCCCTCCACAATAACTAGTGCTGCCAAGTACAATTTCTATATATTAGAAATTCCCAATTTTTTAATATATTGTTTGTCTTGTGGCCTTAACGACAAAATCATCTTAATATAAATAAAGCGGTGTAAAACAAAACGCATGCAAACCAACAGTTTATTTGAGAATACTTTACATATTTTTTAATATTTATATTATTGTTACTATCATATTGATAAAGACGAAAAATATCATCCAGCTATTATTATTTAATGGTATAGTTACAAATTGACATCTGCCATTATTCATACATGCAATTATGTGTTTTTTTCGCGTGCATTTGCGTTTCATACTATTGATTTCTTTTTCTTCCTTTCCTACTTTTTACATGGAGCATGTGAACATCACACGCTGCTTGGAAAAACTTCTGCATCCACCAATATTCTTGTATCCCCGAAGCAATGTCTGCATCCTATAGTTCCAGTAAAGTCTTTCAAGACGCCGAAAACAGTTTGGTTTGAAGAATAAGCAAATTAGATATACATCCGCCTAATGTAGCGTCACAACTCTTTTTTTCAGTAATGAGTGAGCAAACAAAATCTTTATTCTCAAATCTTGGTATACAGTTGTTTTGAGACTTTTTTGGGTACCATGATTCACAACTAGGTAGCATTTGGTGTTTACTTTATACAGTCAGGAATTCCATACATTTTGCACGGATTTGAAGATTGCTCCAACCGTTTCTACACGAATAGCGAACTCAGCTCGACAAATTCCATCTTCCGTAATGTAAAACCCTAGATATCTAAAACCGTTAACACTCTCGATGCTCCATCCATTGTTGGTCAGGGAAAAAATCAGGGTTTTGACAAACACACATGATTGCACATGATGTTCGTTGTTCGTTGCAACTCGAATATATAGATGACGTTTAATATTGGAGACCTTTGTCGTATTCCCAACGGAATACCCCTTCAGGAACATATTATGTTCGACTTCCATTTTTTTTAAGAATCAATGCAAAAAAGATGATCATCATGTGCCATTTACATGCATTTAAACTATTTTTTCATTAATGTATATGATAAAGTATAACTTCATGCGTTTCCGTTTACATGCATTTTACTTCATATTTTGAATCAAATATCGTAAAATATATTAAAACCTAAATTATCTAATTTTCGTTACCACTTAATTTAATATTTCTTATTGTTTTACAAAAAATATTAAATGAAATCATAAAGTGCTCAAAAATATCATGGACAAATTATTTCATATTCAACATTATTAACACTACACCAACATTATAAATATGTAAATGTAACGTTTTCTAGCCTGCAGTACACGTCAAATAGGCTAAAGTTTAGACTGTGACTTTCTGAATATTTTTGTACACCTTCCAATAATGTAATACCACTTTGCACATTCTAAGTAAAGTGTTGGCGACCATAGTTTAAGTCTGAATCATAAAGTTTATGCTTTAAATTCGATGTATCTCACCTCAAAATACTAACCATTTATGAAAATAAACTGAAAAGTAGTCATGGGTACGTATTTCTTAATCACTAATGTTTGCTTAATGAAATTGGCTGATTATTTGAGCTTGACCGGTTGTCAAACAATCGATATTTAGGTTATGTCCGAAAATTGCAAACAGTGTTTACCATACGATGCGTTCTTGTTTTCAGGAGGGTTATTCAGTTACTTCCGAGGGCTCTTAGGAGCCCGAGAAATGCGAATTCTAATTCTAGGACTAGATGGCGCCGGTAAAACTACAATTCTATATAGATTACAAGTTGGAGAAGTTGTCACTACAATACCTACCATTGGCTTCAATGTTGAACAAGTACAATACAAAAACTTGAAATTTCAAGTCTGGGATTTAGGAGGACAAACTAGCATACGGTAAAATGATATATTTGACTTAACAACTTTCTTTATTTACTTAAAATCCCAAAAAGCTTGTAACTATACGAAATATCAGACCTGTCAGCTTTTGACAGCTGGACTTATTGAAATAATAATTCTCAATATATGTAACCACCAAAATAATTAGCTGAATATTTGTATCTTATGTTGGTGATTAAATCGCAATTTACATTGCGAAATACTATCACTCGCACAAGTTTCGCCATTTTCATGCTTATGTTTCTAGTTAAATTGGAAGCGCTATGCACACATCACTTGCATAGTTTGACGTTTCAACGTTTATTGCCAATGCAGCACTTCTTTAAAAAGTACACATTGCCTTCCTGAAATATGAGGGGCTACTTTTTAAAGAAACCTGAACCTAAACTAGCCAATAATTAAGTAATCCATTGATGATATTTAAATTAAACATTGAAAAATTTAAGTCGTGCCATGGTAATCTTATCCAAGTAGTTATTTAAGATTTAAGCTTCCATCGAAATGGCGAAACTTGTGTGAGTGACTATATTTTGCAAACTAAAATCCAATTTTTCCTATTTCGGTTATCTAGAGCAGTACTTCGTAACCACTGTGCACTGTGCTCTGAGACGGTCCTGGATGTGCCATGGCGCATTTCTCCAATATCAAAAAAACATCTTTCTTTTTACAATTGTAGTGCCGCGAATTTCTGGGAAAAAACGTCAAGTTTGCCTTGAAAGATAAAAGGTTTCGAAGCACTAATTTTTGAAAGTTCATTTAAGTTGGTTTATGTGATATCTGACATGTAAATACAGTTCGGTGCTTGACAGCTAATATCCATCAGCATAATTTCATATTACAACAGATAAAATATGAATTGTTATGAATTACGATAAAGTAAAGATCAAAACATACATATTTATAAAATCAATGATATAAAATTAGTAATTTCCGGTGTCACACTATTTTTAGCAATTTCATTGTAACTTTGCATGAAAATTATAATTTTTTTAAAGTTGTTCTTCTATCATTATTGTTTGATTTCATTAATATGTATTCTTAGTTATTAATAGTCATATTAAATATTATCTTATACATGGTAATGCATATTACATGACAGATACCAACTGTTTCACACCCACTTACATGCCCATCAAGGTGTAGTATTAACTATTATAACTCAAATTAGTTATCAAAACTCAGCGTACGCTTGTCCCCTAAATCAGTGCTCTGTGACTTTTTATCCCTTGTTATCAAAAAATGTTAAATAAACGTGAAAAATATAGTAATTCTAGAGATGTTGATTTTTTATGACATTTAAATTAAATCCTTATGTAAATATGATATTGACTTGAAAATCCACGGAGTTATCGAATACCGCCATAGTGGCGAGAAAAAATATTATATCTTAGCATATAGTATAGTTTTTTCTTCTATGGGAAAATGCCCCACAGCACACTCAATATTGTGCACATATCAGTACAGCGGTTGCGGACCACTGCCCTAGATAACACTTTTGTTAATCATCCAAATTCAACCAAGCCATTAGAATCACTTAATTAGCTAATTTATTGAAACCAAAATACTCGAAAATATTCAATTCTAGCATATTTATTATAGGTATTAATTAATACATTGAAAAAAATGTGTTAAAACTTCATCTTATGTATATAAATTTTCTTTCTAGACCTTACTGGCGATGTTACTATGGTAATACTGATGCAATAATTTATGTAGTGGATTCAGCAGATAGAGACCGAATAGGTATATCTAAAGATGAGCTTCTACACATGTTAAGAGTAAGTAGTGTAACATTAAATTTCTAGATTGACATTGAAATCATTAATATTAAAAAATTAAATTAATAATAAAAGTACTTAGCGACTAAATATTTAAATATGAAGTCAGCTTAAATTAATCAAGCCTCACCCTTGGTGCATAATGGAGTTCACTTAACACGAAACCGAGGGGACCAAAATATTTATTCATGTTAAAAATCACATACAAAATGAAATCTCACCAATGTTTTCTATGTTGTAAAATTTAATTAATTCAATTTCCTGTTAAAATTAACACTTGTAGTACATTAGCAGTCTATAAATTGTCAAATAAATCATATTACGTATACTTCATTTAACTATTGTATGTATATTCAATAAAAAAAAACTTATGATTTTTTAAATCTGGCAACACTTCCTGCACGCGCATCACTGTGTTTGAAAACAGGCTGACTTTTGATGCTAGGCATTACCTTTACCTAAAAATAAGCAGTATCTAGAAAATAGGGTAAAACATCTGGGTGACTTATGCAGCGGCCGATTCATTCGAATGTAAAAACTTTTTATGGTGGTTTTGTTTGATCTCAATAGTAATTATTTAGACATATGCACGCTATCATTCATGTGAATTGTACGGTTAAATTAGATTGTGATGTGAAGTACGGTTATATGATATTACATTTTCAATAATTATTAACACATGGCTTACGGGGCGCACAAATTTGTGCATTTCAGAAACCGTATGTT